>JAABOM020058385.1:0-13974 GCA_011800125.2 Solanum clarkiae | reverse complement strand
TATACATCCCTGAGTTTAAGCACAACTTATTATCTGTGTCCAAATTGACCAGAGATTTAAAGTGTGATGTCACATTTTTTTCTGAGAATTGTGTAATGCAGGATCTATTCAGTGGAGTAGTGAGGGGGATTAATAAGGACGTTGGTGGGTTTGTACAACATCCACTTGCACATAAAGAAGGAGGAAAGTTCCAAAAAAATAAGTGTCAATCTGAGCAATAGTGACATTGTAGATAAAACTGAAGATGTAGAAGTCTGGCACAAAGGACTTGGACATGCCCATGTCAAGGTGTTGCACCAAATCTCTACACTGAAGATTGGAAAAAGATGTCATGACATTCAGAGTTGCACCATTTTCCCATTGGCTACCATTTCCTAACAGCTCTAGTAGAAGCAATAACATCTTCTCTATAATACATGGAGATGTTTGGGGTCTATATAAAGTTGTTAGTCATGATGGCTGCAGATTTTTCCTTCCTTACTTTAGTTGATGATTGTAACAGAATGACTTGGGTGTATGTGTTGAGGATGAAGAGTGATGTTGTTGTCATCCTTAGACAATTTTTTTTTACACTTTTGAAGAATCATTTTGGTGCATAAGTGAAGATCTTTCGAAGTGATAATGGCACTGAATTCCTTAATTCTAGTTGCAATGAATTGTTTAAATCTCTTGGTATTGTTCATCAAACTTCCTGTGTTCACACACTTCCACAGAATGGGCTTGCTGAGAGAAAACACAGACACATCTTAGAGGTTGCTAAAGCCATTCGTTTACAAGGTTTTTTACCACTGAAATTCTAGAATGAATGTATCTTCACTGCTGTTTATATGCTTAATAGACTACCCCTGCAGGTTTTGTCTGGTAAATCTCCTTTTGAGATAGTCTATGGTAGGGAACCATCTTTAAACCACATGATGGTCATTGGCTGTCTTTGTTTTGCCACTAATTTGCATAATGGAGATAAGTTGTCACCAAGATTTGTTGCAGCAGTGTTACTGGGGTACTTATCCACACAAAAGGGTTGCAAGCTTTTCGACATGCTCACAAACTCCTTCTTCATCAAAAGGGATGTGGTCTTTAGAGAACATATCTTTCCTTTTCAAATGATCAAAGACAAAAGACTGCATATATTCCCAAATGGAGTCCTCACAATAGATGATACAGAACCTTTAATCATACAAAACCCTACATCACTCACTCCTCTCACTTACACTGGTCTTTCCTCACAAATACATACACATCATTCCCCTGTCATTACTTCCTCACCTACCATTGATGCTCCCAGAAGATCAAACAGATCTAGACATGCTCCTACTTGGCTGCATGATTATGTCTGTGGTAAGGCACATTCCATCACTGCATCCAACTGTCTCTGTCCTATACAATCTTAGATATCACACTCCAACCTCAGTCCACATTATCAGGCATATCTGTCCCAGATCACCTCCATCAATGAACCCCAATCCTATGAAGAAGCAGTCACAGACCCTCCATGGGTGGATGCAATGAATCATGAGCTGGCTGCCTTGCAACATAATCACACTTGGTCCATGGTTGATCTCCCTGCTAGTAAAACTCCTGTAGGCTGCAGATGGGTCTTAAAGGTGAAGTATAAGTCTGATGGCACAGTTGAAAGATACAAAGTAAGACTAGTAGCCAAAGGATGCACCAGCAAGCAGGATTGCACTATCAAGAAGCTTTCTCTCATGTGGTGAAGATGGTTACTATAAGATTGGTGTGTCACAAGCCTGGTGTGTCACAGCTCAGGGGTCACACAAAGCCATTTTTACTACTCCTTTTTCACAAGCAAGAAGGAAGACAACATAGTGATCATTCTAGTGTATGTCGATGATATGCTAATCACAGGGAATGATCATACATTTATCCAGGAGGCCAAAACAGCCCTGTAGAACAAGTTCAGAATCAAGGACTTAGGTGAGATGAAATATTTCCTTGAAATTGAGATAGCAAGGTCGAAAGAAGGAATTCTCATGAACCAAAGGAAGTTTTCTCTTGAGCTGATCCGTGAGTTGGGGCTATCAGGATCTAAACCAACAAACACCCCAATGGAATGCAATCAGAAGTTGACAATAGTTGAATATCATGAGCATATGAGTGACTTGGTGACAGATGCTGAATTAAAAGATCCAGGACCATATCAAAGATTAATTGGCAAGCATTCTGATAATTGAATTACAATTAAACTCGGCCGGTTTGGAAAAGCGTGGATTTTCAAGAACGAGAATCATATGATATATTGGGGATCTCTTATGATAATCATCCACGCTTGAAACGTATACTTAACTATGACCAGACTAGACATCATATGTGTTTTCCATGTGTTAAGTCAGTAGATGCAGAGGCCCAAGAGGTCTCACATGGAAGCAGATTACAGAGTGGTGAAATATGTAAAGAATGAACCAGGGCTGGGGATTTTGCTGAGCTCAGAAAAGGCAACACAATTGACTGCATATTGTGATGCAGATTGGGCTGGATGACCTAATTCAAGAAGATCAATCACTGGTTATGTAGTAAAGCTGGGGAATTCCTTAATCTCATGGAAATCTAATTAGCAGAGTACTGTTTCTAGGAGCTCTATAGAGGCAGAGTATAGAAGCATGGCTGCAGCCGTCTCAGAAGTGATATGGTTAGTTGGAATCTGCAAGGAGTTGAGGGCTAACATCAAGACTCCAGTAGAATTGATTAGTGACAGTAAAGCTGCAATTCAATTTGCAGCAAATCCTATATTCCATGAAAGGACTAAACACATTGAAATAGACTTACACTTCATAAGGGAGAAGATATAAGATGGAACTATCAAGACATCTTATGTTACATCTAAGGATCTAGAGGTAGACTTGTTTACAAAAGCCTTGAGTAGGTCACAACATATATATCTTTTGTCCAAGCTAGCAGGGTTGAATTTGTTTACACTACCTAGCTTGAAGGAGGGTGTTGAAGAGAAATAGGAAGTTAATGGAAGTTAGTTTGGTAAAATGTTAGTTAGTGATCAAGGGTTTGTTAAGGAGGTTAATTGACCAATTAACGCTTTGTACCTATATATAAGATTGTACACTGTATACATTTCTTTTTCTTCAAGTTGAATAAAAGAAGTGTAAGGCTCTCATTATCTGAGCTTTTTCTCCATTTCCAGAAACTCTTCTCTGTTCTTCCTTTGCTTCTTCTTCTTCACTGCATCTTCTCTCTTGAGCCCATTGTGGTTGTTCCTAACATCAACAAAGCTTATTCAATGCTGATTTCTGAGGAAAGCCAAAGAAACTTGGGAAAGTTAACTGATGATTCAGGCATAGACTTATTCAGCAACCGGTCAGGATTGAGTCAGCATAACTCTGGTGGATCTGGTTATCCAGCTAAAGGAAATCAGACTGGTCCATTTGCTCTTGGATCAGGACATCATGAAAGAGGGAATTATAAGGGAAAGAATGTACACTTGTTTTTGTGAATACTGCAAATAGAAAGGGCATACAAAGGAGATATGTTACAAACTCCATAGATATCCAATAGATCATAAGTACAAGAAGAAAAATGCATACTCATCACAATACACAGCCAATGCAGCAGTAGCCAGTTCACCTGGGTATGAACCTTTTCTGGGTAAAACACCATCACAAATAGAATCACCCCAGCCTACACACAATTCAAAATCAGGGAGGAAGAATGATGTTTACTCAGGAAGAGTATGATCAAATTCTGAAAATGCTGCAAAAAGAAATCCTTTCTAGCTCAGACAAACTAGGTATGAGTCAAGTTTTCTTGGCCACCAACAGTGCAACTTTTAGAAAGTGAATAATAGACTCCGGAGCCACCAATCACATGGTTCATAGTAAGGAAATGTTGGATGGAATTAGTCAGATTAACAAGGACAGTGTTAGGAAAGTATATTTACTAGATGGTAATGCATTAGACATAGCTTGTGTAGACAAGTGCAAGTTAGATAATGGGGACACCATCACAAATGTGTTGTACATACTTCAGTTTAAGCACAACTTATTATCTGTGTCCAAATTGACCAGAGATTTAAAGTGTGTTGTCACATTTTTCCTAATATCTGTTTAATGCAGGATTTGTTCAGTGGAGTAGTAAGGGGGATTGGTAAGGAAGTTGGTCATTTGTACAACATCCAGTTGCCAATAAAGAAGGAGGACAGCTCCAAAACAATAAGTGCCAATATGAGCAACAGTGATATTGTAGATAAAACTGAAGATGTAAAAGTCTGGCATAAAAGACTTGGATATGCCCCTATCAAGGTGTTGCACCAAATCTCTGCATTGAAAATTGAAAGAAGATGTCATGACATTCAGAGTTGCACCATTTTCCCACTGGCTAGGCTGACTAGGTTGCCATTTCCTAGCAGCCCTAGTAGAAGCAATAACATCTTCTCTATAACACATGGAGAAGATTGGGGTCCATATAGAGTTGTTAGTCATGATGGCTGCAGATTTTTCCTTCCTTTAGTTGATGATTGTAGCAGAATGACTTGTGTGTATATGTTGAGGATGAAGAGTTATGTTGTTGTCATCCTTATACAATTTTTTACACTTTTGAAGAATTAGTTTGGTGCATAAGTGAAGATCTTTCGAAGTGATAATGGCACTGAATTCCTTAATTCTAGTTGCAATGAACTGTTTAACTCTCTTGGTATTGTTCATCAAACTTCCCATGTTCACACTCCTCAACAGAATGGGCTTGTGGAGAGAAAACACGGACACATCTTAGAGATTGCTAGAGCCATTCGTTTACAAGGTTTCTTATCACTAAAATTCTAGAATGAATGTATCTTCACTGCTATTTATATGCTTAATAGACTACCCCTGCAGGTTTTGTCTGGTAAATCTCCTTTTCAGATAGTCTATGGTAGGGCACCATCTTTAAACCACATGAGGTTCATTGGTTGTCTCTGTTTTGCCACTAATTTGCATAATGGAGATAAGTTGTCACCATGATCTGTTGCAGCAGTGTTACTAGGGTACTCATCCACACAAAAGGGTTACAAGCTTTTCGACATGCTCACAAACTCCTTCTTCATCAACAGGGATGTGGTCTTTAGATAACACATCTTTCCTTTTCAAATTATCAAAGGCAAAAGACTGCAGATATTCCCAAATGGAGTCCTCACAATAGATGATATAAAACCCTTAATCATACAAAACCCCACATCACTCACTCCTCTCACTCATACTGGTCCTTCCTCACAAATACATACACCTCATTCCCCTTCATTACTTCCTCACCAAGCATTGATGCTCCCAGAAGATCAAACAGATCCGGACATGCTCCTACTTGGCTACGTGATTATGTCTGTGGTAAGGCATATTCCATCACTGCATCCAACTGTCTCTATCATATACAATCTTATATATCATACTCCAACCTCAGTCCACATTATCAGGCATATCTGTCCCAGATCACCTCCATCAAAGAACCCCAATCCTATGAAGAAGCAGTCATAGACCCTCTATAGGTGGATACAATGAATCAGGAGCTACCTGTCTTGTAACATAATCATACTTGGTCCATGGTTGATCTCCCGTCTAGTAAAACTCCTATAGGCTGCAAATAGGTCTTAAAGGTGAAGGATAAGTCTAGTGGCACAGTTGAAAGATACAAAGCAATACTAGTAGCCAAAGGATACAACCAGCAAGAAGGATTGGACTATCAAGAAACTTTCTCTCCTGTGGTCAAGATGGACTACAAAAGGAAATCCCTAACAGTGCAGCTTTTAGGAAGTGGAAATAGACTCCGGAGCCACCAATCAAATGGTTCATATTAAGGAACTGTTGGATGGAATTAGTTAGATTAACAAGGATAGTGTTAGGAGAGTATATTTACCAAATGGTAATGCATTAGACATAGCTTGTGTGGGCAAGTGCAAGTTAGATAATGGCGACACCACCACAAATGTGTTGTACATCCTTGAGTTTAAGCACAACTTATTATCTGTGTCCAAATTGACTAGAGATTTAAAGTGTGTTGTCATATTTTTTCCCGATACCTGCGTAATGCAGGATCTGTTCAGTAGAGTAGTGAGGGTGATTTTTAAGGAAATTGGTGGTTTGTACAACATCTACTTGCCAATAAAGAAGGAAGACAGTTCCAAAATAATGTGTCAATCTGAGCAACAGTGACATTGTCGATAAAACTGGAGATGTAGAAGTCTGGCACAAAAGACTTAGACATGCCCCTGTCAAGGTGTTGCGCCAAATCTCTACACTGAATATTGGAAAAAGATGTCATGACATTCAAGGTTGCACCATTTGCCCACTAGTTAGGTAGGCTAGGCTGCCATTTCCTAGCAGCTTTAGTAGAAGCAATAATATCTTCTCTATAATACATAGAGATGTTTGGGGTCCATATAATGTTGTTAGTCATAATGGCTGCAGATTTTTCCTTGCTTTAGTGGATGATTATAGCAGAATGACTTGGGTGTATATGTTGAGGATGAAGAGTGATGTTGTTGTCATCCTTAGACAAATTTTTATACTTCTGAAGAATCAGTTTGGTGCACAAGTGAAGATCTTTAGAAGTGATAATGGCACTGAAGTCCTTAATTCTAGTTGCAATGAATTGTTTAACTCTCTTGGTATTGTTCATCAAACTTCTTGTGTTCACACACCTCAACAGAATGGGCTTTGTCGAGAGAAAACACAGACACAACTTAGAGGTTGCTAGAGCCATTCGTTTATAAAGTTTCTTACCACCGAAATTCTGGAATTAATGTATCCTCGCTGCTGATTATATGTTTACAGACTACCCCTGTAGGTTTTGTCTGGTAAATCTCCTTTTGAGATAGTCTATGGTAGGGCACCATCTTTAAACCACATGAGGGTCATTGGCTATATCTATTTTGCCACTAATTTGCATAATAAAGATAAGTTCTCACCAAGATCTATTGTAGCAGTGTTACTGGGTACTCATAAACACAAAAGGGTTACAAGCTTTTCGACATGCTCACAAACTACTTCTTCATCAGCAGGGATATGGCCTTTGGAGAACACATCTTTCCTTTTCAAATGATCAAAGACAAAACACTGCAGATATTCCCAAATGGAGTCCTCACAACAGATGATACAAAACCTTTAATCATACAAAACCCCACATCACTCACTCCTCTCACTCACACTGGTCCTTCCTCACAAATACATACACCTCATTCTCCTGTCATTACTTCCTCACCAACCATTGATGCTCCCAGAAGATCAAACAGATCCAGACATACTCCTACTTGGCTGCATGATTATGTCTGTGGTAAGGCACATTCCACCACTGCATCCAACTGTCTCTATCCTATATAATCTTACATATCACATTCCAACCTCAGTCCACGTTATCAGGCATATCTGTCCCAGATCACCTCCATCAATGAACCCCAATCCCATGAAGAAGTAGTCACAGACCCTCTATGGGTGGATGCAATGAATTAGGAGCTGGTTGCCTTGCAACATAATCACACTTGGTCCATGGTTGATCTCCCTGCTAGTAAAACTCCTATAGGATGAAGATGGACCTTTAAGATAAAGTATAAGGCTGATGGCACAGTTGAAAGATACAAAGCAAGACTAGTAGCCAAAGGATACAACTAGCATGCGAGATTGGACCATCAAGAAACTTTCTCTCCTGCGGTCAAGATGGTTACTGTAAGATTGGTTCTTGCAGTGGTTGTTGCAAATCACTGGTGTCTGCACCAAATGGATATCTACAATGCATTTCTACATGGTGACTTAATAGAAGCGGTTTACATGGTTCCAGCACCAGGATCTGGCAGTCAAGGGGGAACAAGCAGGTGTGTAGACTATACAAATCCTTGTATGGACTCAAACAAGCATCAAGATATTGGAACTTGAAGCTTGTTGAAGTTCTGAAAAGCTTCACAAAGTACACTAACCATGGGGAGTATTTAGATGGTATCATGATGCCCCTGAGAATGACCTTCATGAACTACGCCAACCATGGGGAGAGAATTCATGGTATCAGGCTACCCTTGAGAATGAGCTTCATAAAGTACACCAACCATGGGGAGTACTGGGTTCATGGTATCATGACACCCCTAAGAATGAGCTTCACAAACTACGCCAACCATGGGGAGTGAATTCATGGTACCAGGCTGCCCCCAAGAATGAGCTTCACAAAGTACGCCAACCGTGGGGAGTATTTAGATGGTATCATGATGCCCCTGAGAATGAGCTTCACAAACTATGCTAAACATAGGGAGTGAATTCATGGTATCAAGCTACCCTAGAGAACGAGCTTCACAAAGTACGCCAACCATGGGGAGTATTTAGATGGTATCATGATGCTCCAGAGAATGACCTTCACAAACTATGCCAACCGTGGGGAGTGGGCTCATGGGACAATGGTGTTGCTAAGAAAGATCAACATGAAAATCACCTAGTTACGCCTTACTTCTTTGAAATAGATTTACATCAGGGGAAAACAATGAATCTTCTGTCTCTCAAAAACTAATAATCCAGCTCCCATTTTGCCTCGCAAAGTCGTAGATTCCATACCTTTCTCTTCAGAAAAAATTGAAGAAATTCTTAGTCATTTCTCCACTGATAAGGACTCCGAACGTGCTGAAATGATCAAGAAAACAATCAAAATGTGTGAAGATCCTGTGGGTAATGGAGAAGTAAAACATTGTGCCACTTCTTTGGAATCTATGCTTGATTTCACTATATCTCACTTGGGAAGCAATTTCCACTAAAGTAGAGAATGAAACTCCAAAAGTACAAACATATATCATTGAAAAAGTGGAAGAGAAAGCAAACGACAAAGGCGTTATATGCCACAAAGTGGCTTACCCATATGCAGTACATTTTTGCCATGATCTAGGAAGCACAAGGACTTTTATGATCTCTATGGTGAGTGCTTTCTCGGGCAAAACATGCATGTAGACATTTAAATAGTATGTACGATAAACTCTATATGCACAACCTTTTTCAACCCAACATGAACATTTTTCAAGCTTCCTAGCAACATCAACTTTAATAAATACTTTAATGAATAAATGCAGGCTCGTGCAGAATTATCGTTATGGTTTTACCTAGTAACCGCCCTTAGATGATCATATGCACTCACTAGAAGAACAACCCATGCACTCAATTAAATTCTTTAGAAGAAGATTTTATTTGAGTGCACACTCGACTCTCCCTCTCACAAAAGAAATCTGATGTTGCTTCTGACTATTATAGACATGCCCTTAATGTTTAAATTTTTTCTAGTTAGAATTTCTCATTCAAAGAATCACTTAGGTCTTTTATTTGGTTGTAGTGTAGGCTTAAGGCTGGTGGGATAAATTTTGGATATGGTTGTCAAGATTCATTTTCTAAGTGCTTAAGGCTTATACTACCCTGTTTTTTACTTCTTTTGCCCTTTTAATCTTTTTTCAACATCCTTTTTATTTGTTTCAGAAATTTACATACTCAAAATTATCACAAATATTAACAAACACATTATTTTTATATTCTCTAATTTCTGATTTTTTTTTTTTGAATAGTATTCTCGAACCATAAATTTTTTTTACTGTTTAGGTTCCATTTCAGTTGTTCATTCCCTGATTATTTATTCTAAAGTGCTCAAGAGTTAGGATCAAATATTGTTAATAGTCAAAGAAGGGGTTTGGCTTGAAATGTGGCTAATGAAAGAAAACGTTTAAAGCTCAACGGGGTTAACTAGGATATTTTAATAAATAGGATAAAAAGGTCCAATTTATTTAGGTTACCAAAGAAATGTCTAGATCTTTTCCTTTAAATTTCAACATCTACTAAGTTAATTTAACATACCGGGCAAGTTCGTAACAACTATAGCAACATAGACTAACAATTTAACTCACACTCACATGGCACATTTTCTCCGTAAGACAACACTAGATTCACTATCACAATATCTCATGAATTCAGAATTAAGTAGCTATTCATTAGTACAAATTTCAAGATTAAAGCTACTAAAGACTCAAGAATTTGTGTCATCTTAGTTTTTATGGTTTCACATATAAGGAATATTTTTACATTCTATCAACACTCTAAAATGAGACTCTATTTGACACATATCCTTAAGACGGTCATCATCCATCCGTCAAAGGGTAATGTCACTCAACTATGACTTACCACAGTAATAATTATACTAAAATCCATTAACAACAAATATTTATGATAATTTAAAATATATTACATACTAGTAATCACATAAATAAAAAAAATAAAAAAGTTGTCCACAAAAAGAAAATCATGATCATGTCAAAATAAAACAATTGCAGTAGCAAAAATAATAGCATGTATCAAGTTCAATAGCCTGAAATATCCAGTAGCATAAAATACCTCCACCCCACACTTAACAATAGCATTGTCCCCAGTCCTAACCAAAAAGAACCTGTGGAATAGGGTGTAATTGCTCAATCCTCTTTGTCAAGCTATTATCATCATCATCCTCCTCGTCATCCTCCATATCGCTTTTGTTCGCATATGGTTCGGAGGGAATGTCATTATCAAACGGCTCCACGAAATAAGGTTCGATGCCCAACATCGCATGGGCATGATCATTGAGGGGATATTGGAACTCTACCTCAGCAATCTCCTCAGGTGTGATAGGGAGGCCCTTGCTCGCAGCAATAGCGTCTGCATCCTGAACATTCGTGCCATGACCAAATCATCCCTGCGGGCACGCTCGACAACAGTAAGGGTAGGTGGTGTGCGGAGCTCCGGTCCCTGAACAGCACTGACGATACAAGGAGATGTATCGATATGTGGACAGTAGTCAAGAACGTCTGTGGGCACACCTGCACGCATGCACATCTCAGTAATAATGCTTCCAAATGCATACCTGCGGCCCTTGTGCTCCTGGGCCTTCCTCATGGTTGTCTTTAGTATCGACCCGAAATTAAGCTCCATGCCCATCATCAGTGCCTACACAAGGCAAACCCGATCCATGGTGACCTCAGAGAAATATTGGCCAGGAAAGAGTCCATGTGTCACGATCTTCAGCCAGACACGGGCCTGTTTGTTGAGCTGCCCAAAAAGAAAGGTCTAATGGAAGCCTCTATATACCTATCCCGATGGGCGGCCGACTGAGGCCCCGAGAGTGTGTGCCGGATGGCTTGGTAAGGAGGGTACTGGACTAAGGCATCAAAGGAATTTGAGATCTCTGAAGGTGTCCCAATGATCTCATTAATGATCATGGTTGAAGTCTACTGTCACACTTCGCACCTTAACCTGTCGGGTGAGTACCTCCTTGCTCATATTTGCGTAGAACTTCCGGATGATGCTCAAATTGTAGGGTCGTGGCTGCTTGAACAGAAAGTGCAGCTAATATGCGAGGTACCTCTCATATATGGCTAGGTATTCTTCGTTGAGCACCTCCACAACTATCGGGAAGTTTGAAAAGTACTTGGTTTCGGGGTGGCTTTTGTACCACTTGAGACCAACTCTTTCGACTACCTTCTCCCCGTATATCATTTGCATCTTTTTGTGTTTGGGGCCCTTCAGCACTGTTGGGATGTCCCGGGACCTTCTCCTAGTTGGTGCAGCTACAGCTCTACTGGATTGACCTGTTGGCCTTCCTCGAGATGACATAGTAACCTATAAAATCAAATTGAACTCATCACTGGGTAGAAGATGTAGGATAGATGACTTTATGTTATAGAAATCGACCACCCCACACTTCGATTGAACGTAGTAGGTGAGAGGGTACTCAGACTTCCCAACTCACGTCACCCCAGGAATTAAAATTTTGGCAGCATAACAGCATCTAACAGTGTAACAGTACAACAAGCACAGCCCAGACTATCCATGTTTAATTCAACAACCACTTTAAACTATTAAACAATACTCATTATCAACATCTAGTTGTCCTATTTCAACAAGTAGGCATGGTAAAATGACTTAAAGATAAAGTCGTATAAGTGAGGAGTTAAAAGATACCCATTTTGTACCCTTAAACAAAACACAGCCCAATTTCCTCATTTTCAATAGTGAACTAGGCTCTACTGACTAAAAATTAACAACTTACATACAGCAATATAGGGGAATGGAACAATGGATAACACATAAATAGTACTCAGGTGTATCCACTCATTTTCAGCATTGAAATGGCCGCCAAAACTCCTAGTTTCCTTATGTTCATATGTAAATGTAGGTGAAAGTAAGTACAACAGTTACAGAAATCACATACCTTATTTTACTTGCAGCTCCCTTACAACACATTCAATCATGACACTCACAGATGCAAAACAAGATATTTCAATCCAAAAGAACTTAATAGCATGCTGTGTAAGACCCCACACTACCCTACCCTTGAAATTTTTATTTCACAATTCAACCCAAAGCAGAATTTCAATAGAACTCGTAAGTGGTAGCAGTCAATCAGGTACTCTAGTCCCCAGTTCAACATAAAGCAGGTTTTAGCAGCTAAATGGTTCGCACTTGCCTAGATTCATGATTTCTAGATTCTTAAGCCCCATAAAGTAATCAAGGCAATCCACGAAGGCAAGACGCAAAGCTAAACACTGATCGCAGTTTGAAACTAGAGAATATCAGATGTGTTTATTGTCAAATTGAAACATCTAACAACTTACTTCCTTGAATGTTCAAAAGAGATCTAACCATTTTCCCCCAATGTTCTCATTTCAGCATTATTAGACTAGGACTCACACACGTGTATTATATTAATTAGCCAGACAAGTAGCGAGTTAAGAATCCAAGACTAGAAAAATTCAACCCATAGGAATACCATTTCAAGTTAGAAAGCCCACAACTTTAATTAGAAGGAAGTTGTTGTAACACCCAGTAAAATTACCAAAATACCCCCAGAATGGAGACGTGCACGCAATGCATCTTCCCAAGCTTAAAGGGAAATCCGAGATCGAAATTGCAATCAACATGAAAAATTGAGTCAGAAAATGGTCTCGATCCGATTTAACAGCAACAGGGTCAAAATTATTTTCACAAAATTTACCAAAACAGTAAGGGTACGCGACAGGGTCACGATGTGGACCTATTGCGGACCCAATGTGCACCCACATTTATACATTTTCTCAATTTTTTGACGGGATTAATTTTTGAAATAAATATATATGCGACAGGTCTACATCACGGACCTATCATCCCGATTGTTTCACCAAGTTTAAAAATTTTAATATTTTGAGGGAAATTCTAGACTTTTCCCCACTTCTTTTAAACATAAACGATGACCCATCTAGGTCATTTTATGAGTAAATAGGGTCAAAAAACCCCATTCTAAGTCCTTCTTCATTATACTTGAAAGATAGGGCTTGAGAGAGAAGAAAGAAGAACGTAAGATTGGAGAATTCTTGACGGGTGATTGGAGAGCTTTGATCCCAAGTATGTATGGCTAAACGAAAACATAAGATTTTTCTCTCATGTGCCCCATAGGTGGTATTAGATGGTTGATTGAAGGTTCTTGAGTTTATATGCATGATTTTCTTGATTTTATTCTTAAAAACTATATTAACTGTATGTATTTTCACATGTTGATGATTATCATAAACTTGTTTCTTGAATTGAATGTTTTGCATGAATTATTGCATAAACTCTACTTATTATTTCTTAAAGATTACATGAAATAAGATAGGGATTGAGTCTAGAGCTTTGATTGAGAACGTTGATAGAGATTGTGATTGTGATTGAGATTGAGATTGAGCTATCGGAATGATGATGAGTTGATAGAACTTGATAGTCCTTTAAGTCTCCATAAATGAACTCTAATCATTTATCTATTTGATTGTTCCCTAATAATTGTTCAAATCCTTGAACTGTTGATTGAGATGTTGATTGATGAGATGATTAGAGTCTCTACGAGATTGATTGAAATATTAGCCTCCATGAGGTTGATTGAGATGGTTTGATTGGTTTAATTGAAGGGTGGGAGCCTTTATAAGGCTGAGATGAGATGAGTCAATTGAGATGTATTGACTGGATGGATTGTTTTATGAGCATTGAGTCA
>JAABOM020058384.1:0-13974 GCA_011800125.2 Solanum clarkiae | reverse complement strand
GTGAAATCATGTGAGAAAACTTAATGTAAATCAACCCACCAACACTTGGTAACACCCTCATGCAAGATACATTAAAATTCCTCATAAAATCTCATCATAGAATTTGGATTCATAGCTCAAAATATGCTTAAAAAGTCCATATTTCATGAAATCCCAACATAGTTTATAGTCAAATTCATAGTAAGAAGTACCCATAGATAAATCAACTTGAAAACATTCAAAATTTCTATAAAAAGGAAGGTTAAGCACCATGGGTGAAAGGACCTAATGTTTGAAATCACATACCTCAATTTTGGAGATTCCCTTGATGAAGATTGGAATGAGAACTTGAAGTTTGGATGAATTCCTTAAGATACGAAATGAGTTTGGGACTTTTGAGTTTGAATGAAATATTTGGCTATATTAGAGAGGGTTCTGGGGAATGTCATGAATGCTATAAGGTTGAAAATGACTAAGTATAGGTGTTTTTAAGCATAGGAAGGCTTAGGCCCAAGACCATATGGCCTTGAACCGAGATAACAAAAACTGGCAAAAAACTATATAGGTCTGAGCCCTGGCCGCTTCGTGCAAGGGGTGCGGATCGATTCTGGAAATCGAATTTTTTGGAAAATCGAATTTTTTGGAAAATCAAATTTTGATATAGATTCTCTAAAATCATGGTTAGACCCATTTCCCACTCAACTTTTTTTCCTGATCACGAATATAAAGTCGAATTTTCGATATCACGCATGGATTTTGAGATATATGAAAATTACAATTATGGGCATTTCTGAGGCATATTTTTGGGCTCTTTTTTGGGGCGTTTTAGACCTGGGGACCATTTTTTGGGAATTTGTTTGGGATTTTGGGCATGGGCCCTATTTTCCACTTTTTTGGCTCAAATGATATATTTTTTCCCATTCTTCATGTTTTACAGCAAATTCGAATGTATTGACCTTGTAAATTATATTCTAACAACTGAGCAACATCTGGAAGATACTTGGAGAGGAAAAGCTTGGCTTGATTGACTTTGGTCAAGAAGTGTCAGATGCCAGGTAGTAGGCTTTCTCTAACATTAGACTGAGTTTAAATTTTGTATATCTAAGATGGAATGTGTAGAAATGTAATGTGAATGGGTTGAGCTGTGGGATTTATGTTGTATATAGATGGTTGTGAATTTGCATTTATTTATGTATGGTGATATGGGACTACAATTGTTGTATTGAGGTTTGTGTTTGTTGTACCTGCTATACTAGCTCAATTCTTGTACTATTTCTCTACGAGAGGGCCCGAGAGGGTTTGGTTGGGCTGAGAATGTATGATAGGTATGTACACTGAGCTTGGCTCTTACTTGTATGTGTGTGGCCTGAGGCTACCGAAATATACTAGCTATTGAGGCTGACCTGTGATTATATTTTACTTTGTATGCTGAATCTAGTATGTATATTTGATTGGTATGTAAATACATGATGGAGTTGTGGTTATCCATATTCATTCTGAGTACTTATGATAGATTTTCCTTTTCGAAAGCATGATTCTAATCTGCCCTGTGAATTATATGATCTTAGATACAATTTTTATCTTTAATGTACTTGTGCCACTAGTTAGTGACTTGAGAGAGACACCATGTTATGAGGACGGGTATAGTACACCCCTAAGGGAGCCTTGCATTATGTGAAACAAGAGGGGTTGCTACCGAGCCACTGGTGGGTTAGAGATGAGAGTATGAGAGTGTGACCATATTAGCGAGGTGTAGGTTATCTCGTATAGGCTTTCGTGGCTATCTGGGACGAGACACTAGTTACATAGGTTAGTCTTGGGATTGGTATCTTATTTAAGAGGAGCACATTTTCAGTGGGCCGGCACATGGTTGCATTGGGGAAATCATTGATAGCAGTTGGGCTACGATATGATTTTTGGTAGGTGACATCCTTCTTGCTATCTTGCTTCTTGGGCCTTAGCTTAGATTATATCAGCGCTCCCCTATGAGTTGCATTACATAGAACAAAGGCTTAGTAAAGGCAGAATATGAGCTAATGCATGGGACATGCATGTGTGCTGACTAGACTTGTACTATATGAGTGTGCCTAGCCTGTTGCTATAGAGATGCTGACTAGGAGACTGTTATTGATTATATACTGTACAGTGAAAATTTGACCAGAAAGAAATTCTAAAATCCTAAATAAATCACCCCACAACGATCCTTGCTGAATTGCACCTAAAATAGACCCAAAAATCACTAAAATGGAATCCAAATGGCCAAGTTATTATCTCTTAAAATCAGCCCAAAATTCAATCTGAAATGCATTGTATAGCAGCTATGACACGAAAATTACCTTCAAACAAAGCCTTAACTTTAATTTCAAATGTTTCCAATGCATTGACCACGAAAAATTCTTCAATCTAGGCCTTCGAGTCACTAAATTTGAGCTTGAAATGAGGAACGAATCATCTTTGGAAGGTATGCATGTTAGTTGAATCGTGAAGAAGTACTAATGCATATACCACTTACGGGTACCGTCATAGCGACACTGGTGGTCACTGTAGCGAACTGTCCAAAAAGGGCGGGCGTTGCTATAGCAAGCCCTTGGTCGCTATAGCTAGCTCAAGGGGCGCTAAAGTGACACCCTAACCATGGATGGTTGTTATTATAGACACGTTGTTGTCGCTATAGTGATATTGCTATTGTGAGCCCAGGGCCGCTATAGTGAGGACACTAGGTTATCAGCTAAGATAGCTAATTTTCCCAACTTCTAATTTAAGACGGGGTACTCGAAATTCATCCTGGACCCCCTGAACGTAAATGAACTATGCTACTCCACCAAAATTGAAGTTCTGGGTTCAATGACATAGTCAAAATTCTCATACGAGGTCATTCCAAGTTGTTATGGGACCCACACCCACCACAATTTTTAGTAAATTTCTACCGATTGGTATGCACTATTGTTGTCATGTTGGCTTTTGAAAAGATTCTCCGGATTATGAAGAATTGGTGTGCACCATACTACTTTAATTTAGAAGCCAACCTATTTTCCTGTAGAACTTTTTCATCTTTCTCAAGCGGATCAACATTTTTTTTGGCTTCTAAAGGAGTGCACTTGAGAGATGTAAAAGTTCATAGCTGTGCACTTGAATGTACCACTTTTCACTCGACGACCTTCTCTTCACATGCATACAAGCTTTACAAGCTATGTTAGGAATTCATATGTTGCTTCATGTGAACCTGATTCCACATATCTGAAGCCTCCACATTACACTTCCCCATCCCAACAGTTGATTCCATTACTTATGTAGCACTACTTCTGTCCAGCTTTGCTCAGAATTTGCTTTGAGCTAAGATTTCAGTAATCAGTTTCAGAAGGTTTACAACAAAAAGAAATTTGATTTATTAATACTCCAAAGTTGATTGGTTATTAAATCATCACAATTTCTGAGCACAGTGAACTTTTGTCTTTTCCACATCAGAATGGTACTTTATTCAATCCAATTTTACATGTCTTACTTTTCTTTTCGATGTGTCTCACAAACAATGTCTCTTATTGAAAAAGAAAATTATGATACTGTGCTACTGGACTTCCCTAAAAGGCTAAAACTACAAAAATTTCTATCGAGTTAAGAAAATTATCGCATATGGATTGAAAGGAACAACAAAAGTTTCCATCAAAGGCAAATGACCCAACTTTGCTTATCAGATAGATCATTTATAATGTATTCTATAAGAGGAGCAGTTTGGCCTAGACTAACACCTCAATTACTATCCATAGTTCTTTAAAGTTGTGCCATGTTCCTGGTCTAGTTTATGTTTGAGATAAGTAGTTTGGATATTTCAGCGTAATCTAATGGTTTATGGACGTCTAGTCCAATTATTTTACTCTGTACAGAAATGTTTACTTGGTATATAAAATTTATTTTATTATCAAAAAACAAAAAATAATGATCACATCTGTTGTATACGAATTAGCTTTGAACTCAAATGCTCTTAGATAAGTATAGATTGCAGTTCAAAATATTTGTACTATATCACCAAAAATAATGCAGGTCATGTGTAGTACTCTTCTAAAGCCTTATGGAATAGGCTTTTCCACTAGCAAGGCGTGCCTTTGTGCAAGCGTTTAAATGGGCTGAAGAGTTGGAATAGGCACAAGTACATGCTAAAGGCAAGTGTACTATTGTAATTTACAAAATGTCTTGGCAGCTCAAGTTTACAATGTTTGGATTAAGAGGAATAACATTGTCATCTCAGCTGAAAGTTCTGATCCACAAGTTGTTTTGTTCTTTAGAGCATTGTACAAGTGATAAATATATATCCCTAGCTGTTGTTGTATAGTTGTTTTAAAAGCAATTAGTGATTATACTAGATGTTTGTTTCTTGTTTGCTAGTTGCTCCAGTATAAAATTCTTTTATTTCAAAAACATGGAACATGAATCTCGAGAAGAAAGCAAAAGAGACCATGAGCGAACTTTAGGTGTTCACCAAAAAACGAGATGGATGAACCTATTTCACATGAAGTGAACTCAAAGAATTGTTCTTTTTGGAATTTCCTATTTCTTAATTTATTTTATAAGGGACCAAACAAAATAAAAAAGGAAACATATGAAATGTTGTTTGATTTGTAGAACACGTCACCTAATGGTTGGCTTTGGTCAACATTCTTGGAAAACCTGCCTCAATGAAAATTCTGATAGCGTGGTTAGTTTTACAATGTTGAGTTTGATTTAGAATGACCCTTCATTTAGTTCCCGAAGCTTTCGGGCTCATTCGGAGCCATTCAGTGGAAATTTGCTTAAAATGATCGTGGGAGTGGGACTCACAATTAGTTGAAATGTCCTCGTATGAGAATTTTGATTGTTCCATTGAATCCAAAATATCAATGATGGTGGGGTAGCATAATTCGTTTGCATTCACGGGATCCAGGATGAATTTCGAGTACCCTATCATAAATTAGAAGTTGGAAAAATCAGTTATCTTAGTTGATTACATAGTGTCGTCACTATAATGGCGCTGGGCTCGCTATAGCGAAGTCGATATAGCAGCTAGGATGCTGCTACAGTAACAACTATCCATGGTTAGGATGTCTCTTTAGCGACTAAAACGACCCCAAAATGTTCCCAAAAATGTGCCTTGGAAGTACCAGAATTGTAATTTCCATATATCTCAAAATCCATGCGTGATATCTAAAATTCGACTTTATATTCTTGTTCATGGGGCAAATTTGAGTGAAAAATGGCTATAACCCCAATTTTAGAAAAACTATAGCAAAATTTTATTTTTCCAAGTTTTCACAAAACAGTAAGGGTGCGCGATGGTTCCCAACGCGGACCCATCGCGGACCAGTGTATTTTGGTTGCCAGTTTATTTTGGATTCGGCCTAAGTCCTTGGGGTCTTTGTCCTAAGCCTTCCTATGCGTAAAAACACATATACTCAGTCATTTTTCAATCTCATATCATTAAGACATTCCCCGAAAGCTGTTATAACACTTAGCCATATATTTCACCCAAAGTCAAGCGTCCCAAACTCATTCCGGATCTCAAGGAATTCATTCAAGCTTCAAGCTCTCATTCAATGTAAGTCAAGCTTATTCATGTCATTAAATACAATCATGGGTTCCCTACATCAAGCCAAGTTCAAAGTAATTTTCGTTAGCTATGTTTTGTACAAGTATCGATAGGAGGGTCAACTTTAAAGAGGTATATCTCTTAGCACAAAAAGAAATGGGTGGACCACAACCTAACAAATTAAAGCTCTTTGAATTAGGTTTCCAATGCACTTGGTTTCATCTTATTTAAAGTTCATATGAAGAAGTTATGCCCGTTTTCGTAGAACTTGTCTGTGCAGGGGTATATACAGGTTTTTGCCAAATTTCGTTTCATTAGTGGCATTTCGTAAATTTAGTTATTTTTATCGGTCTGGGGATTTCTATGCTATCTTAACACTTTCGAAAGACCTAAACCCCATTTTTAAAGATTAAATTCACTCCTCTTAATTAGAATACACTCCAAATTCTCCCAAGAGCCTCTACCAAACCCCAATAAGTATTCAAGGAAACTCAAGAACGAGTTGTGGATTTCAAAACCCCATTCCAAGCTTCAAGAATTTCTCAACTCTATTTCTAGAAATTCAAGGTCTAAGGTATGTGGGTTTCATTCATGGGTTCCTTTCACCCATGAAGCCCAATCTTTCTTTTCATAAAAATTGCATGATTTCAAGTTTTATTTCTTATAGGTATCTATTATTATGACATATGATCATGAAATATATTGGATTTTGTTAAATATTGTTGATTATGCATAAATATCTATTTTGAGCTTATATTATGAAGTGATCTTTGTCTATTGAAACTATACACAATTCAAGCTATGAAATCTATGAACTATTGTGAAGTTTGATATGATTTACAAGTTACCTATGATGGGGTTTTACCATGATGTTAGTAGGCTGATTTTCATGATTTTAAGATGCATTGACTTCACTATTTCATGATTTATACTCTTGCATATTTTGAGCTATGAATCTATGGACCATTGTTGGATTTGATGAAGTATTTTGATATACATTGCTTGAGGTTGTTACCAAGTATTGCTGGGTGGTTCTACATTGAAATTTCTTGCATGATTTCACTCTTGAATTGCATGATTTTACACTAGCACCACACACCCGCCAAGTGTTCAATAAAATGTCCGGATTATGTATCTTGAGTTGTTGAAGGCATAATGCATGTTATATGAGTTGAATGACCTTATGATGATGAAAGGGATGCATATCTATGGAATTTTGCTCTATAGTGTTGTGAGATGACCACTTTGATGAAGGGTGTGATGTTCATTAGCCTAATTGAGGGGTTGATACCTCATTAACCTAATTGAGGGGTTGATACCTCATTGACCTAATTGAGGGATTGATGCCTTAATCACCTAGGATAGAAGGTGGAACATTCGACAACCAAGTTGAGGGGTTGGTACCTCAATCACCTAGGATGGGAGGTGGTAAACCCGTTAGCCAAATGATGATCTCTTTCTACACACTTCATTTGTTCTATATAAGCATATTTTTATTTTCAAGCATCATTTGTACATGTGATATTGTTATTATGCTATCCATTGCCTAAGCTTATGAATTTCAATTACATTGCCTATCTCTTGTTGCATTGCAGCCTACATATTTAGTACATTCAAATGTACTAACACATACTCTATGCCTACATAATTTTACCATGTAAGAACCGGAGCTCCATTTGGTCATCCTCCTCCTTTACGTGGCTAGTGGTTCCTATTTAAGCTAGTTGGTGAGTCCTCCATTCCAAGGACAATGTCTATGTTCTTATGCTATGTATTAAAGACTCTCTTTCTTTATGGTATGCTTTAACTATGAGGGTGAGCCAGTTACTTGTCTTGCCCCCGCTAAGTTCTCCGTTAGAGGTGTTGTTTGACAAGTTATCTATTATGCTTGAGCTTGGACTCACTTATGTTGTTCAAGTGCTTAACTCTTTCCCTTAGTCCCAGTTTTCCTTGTTTACGTTTCTTATGTTGTTCTATTTTGCTTCCGCGACCAAGGATGTGTGTATAATATGCTAAGAGGTTTTTTTTGGGTTCCTTCGATTTCTCCATTCGTCGTGTCACGTCTAGACCCTATTTTGGGTCATAACAAACTTGGTATCAGGGCACTAGGTTGTTAGGTCCTCGGCGTCCAACACACCGCATTGATTAGAGTCTTATTCATGGTTGTATTTGGCACCACAACTATGAGTAAAAGGCTATGAGACATTTTAGGCGATGTTTTCCTTCTTTATGGTCAATATCATGCTATAGAGTTGAGGTAAGGTCATTCCCCCTAACGATTGTTCCTTGCTATGCTAGATCATGCCTAACACAAGAGGAAGAAGAGCCCGCATACCCGAGGAACAATCGGTTCATGCTGAGCTCCGGGATGCTCTCACTTTGCTTGCATAAGTTGTGGCTAATCAAGGGGCCCAAGCCTCTCATGCTCCTACTTTGGCATCTCAGGTGAGAGAGTTGATGAGGATGAACCCATCGGATTTCAATGTGTCTAAGGGGGATGAGGACCCTCAAGAATTCATTGATGAGGTTTATAAGGTGTTGACCATAATGGGTGTGAGGTCGGAAGAAAAGGTAGAGTTTGGCGGCTTACCAACTCAAGGGGGTAGCTCAAATTGGTACACTCAATGGAAGGAGGAGAAGGGGAACAATAATGTGTTATTATGGGAGGAGTTTAAGGCGGCCTTCCTCAACCGATTCTTCCCTCTTGAACTTAGGGAAGCCAAATTAGTTGAGTTCATGAACTTGAAGCAAGGATCTGAGTGTGAGGGACTATGCCCTCGAGTTCAACCAACTCTCCAGGTATGCTCCATACTTGTTGCTGATCCAAGATCTATAATGAATAAGTTTGTGATGGGTGTTTTCGATTTTGCAAGTGAAGAATGTTGTATCGCTATGTTGATTAATGACATGGATTTGTCCTACTAGATGAAATATGTCGAAAAACTAGAGGAGGAAAAGATGAGAAAGAAAAGGGGTAAGGAGGCCAAGAGGGCCCGTTTTGAATGAAATTTCTAAAGTCCCAAAGATAGAGATGATGCCATATTTCCAACGTGTGGTAACATTCATAGAGGCCCATGTTTGAAAGACACCAATGCATGCTTCCATTGTGGTGAAGAGGGGCATAAGAAGAAAGATTGTCCTCATAAGCAAAGCAAGGGTGGTGCCCCAAGGCACAATCGGTTCTATGCTCTTCAAAGAAGGCAAGGAGGGGATGAGGTGCCCAATGATGCTACCAGTAAGTTAGAGGTTTTAATTGATTTTATTGTGCATGCTTTGATGGTTCTGGTGGTCCCTATTCCTTCCATTATCCCTTTTGTTACTAGTAAGATTCATGTGTGCCCCGGGTAATAGGTAAACCTTATGAAGTTTATACCCCGTAGGTGAATCTATTATAGTTAAAAAGTTAATAGGTGTTGTTCCATGTTCATATTGCATTACATTTTGCCTTGTGACTTGTTGGAGTTGATGTGGTGGATTTTGATGTCATACTTGGGGTGGATTAGTTGTATGCATATTATGTCCCCTTGGATTGTAGAGCCTGTATAGTTAGATTCCAACTCCCTAATGAACCCGTCCTTGAGTGGGGGATTGTAAGATGTTAGTGAAGGGGTAAGTCCATCTCTTAACTTAAGGTCCAATTGATTTCTAAGAGTTGCATTTATCATCTAGTAAGAGTTAGGGGTGTTGAACTGAAGTCATTTCTATTAAGTTGTTCCGGTGATAGTTGGGTTCTTAGTGTTCTTTCCAATATTGTGAATTTGGTGGGTAGTGTCATTGGAATTGGCTAATGCACCGGCTATGTCTATAGGTCTCATGAATAGGCTTTTAATCCCTACCTTGTTGTGTTTGTGGTGGTCCTTGGTGTTGGTATGTTGGTTCATTCTTGAGGGTGAGGGAGAGCTTGGGGATCATTTGAGGGTGATGTTGTGAATGTTGATGCATATGGGGTGGCTTGCTAAATATGGAAAGTGGGAATCTTTGAGGTGCCTAGAGAGGTTCATCGATTGGCTAGATTAGGAATTAGGCTGGAAGAGGTTGGCTATGGTGATGTAGTGGTGGCTAATCATTCTAGATCCTTCTTGGTTGATGAGGTGAAAGTGGAGCAAGACTTTGACCCCGCCATGATAGAGTTGAAGACCTTGATGAGAGATGATAAAGTGGGGGGGGGGGGTTTCTCCCAAGGGGGAGATGGTGTCATTAGATACTGAGGTAGACCATATGTGCTAGTGTTGAAGATTGAGTTCACATGGGGGTCCCCCCGCCCATGTAGGGTGTGGTCCGGTTTGGCAAGAAAGGGAATTGAGTTTATGGTTTGTGTGTTCTTAGAGAGTGTCGAGGAGGATTAGTAAGGTTGCATACTAATGGGGATTGCCTAATATGGATATAGTTCGTCCGGTTCTTCATGCTTCTAATTTGAGGAGATGTGTTGGTGACTCTGGTGCTATGGAACTCATCGAGGTTGTGGGTGTCGTGGAGGATAAGATGACTTTGGAGAAGGTCACGTTGGAGGTAATGGATGGAAGGATGGAAAAATTGATTAATAAGGATGTGGTGTTCATCAAGGCCCTTTTGAAGGATCCTTAAGTCGAAAGTGTCTCTCGAGAAGCCAGAGCGGGCATGGAGGAGCAATATCCATATCTCTTTCATTCTATTCAAACTTATGATAAAACATCAAGTCCTTTTTATGATCCCAAGTCTTATGTTTCAGCCCCTATGTCATTGCATGCATTCATGTTTATGTGGACAAGTTCATGATGATTTTAACGCCTATGTTGAGTTTTGAAAATGGTGTTCAAATGTATTGTTCCATTCTTGTTGGGGCTGAAAATGGTGTATCCTTCTCATGTACGTTTCTTTGACATTTGGGGATGAATGTTCCCAAAGGGAGATATAGAAACGACCCCAAAAAGTGCTCGAAAATGTGTCTCGAAAGTACCCAGAATCGTAATTTTCATATGTCTCAAAATCCGTGCGTGATATACAAAATCCGACTTCATATTCTTGTTCAGGGGGAAAAATCAAGTGGGGAACGGGTATAACCCCAATTTTAGAGAAACCGTAGCAAAATTTGATTTTTTTCAAGTTTGCACAAAACAGTAAGGGTGTGCAATGATTCCGCGAAGTAGACCCATCGCGGACCAGTCTATTTTGGTTGCCAGTTTTTTTCAAATTTGGACTAAGGCCTTGGGTCTTGGGCCTAAGCCTTTCTATGTGTAAAAACACCTATATTTAGTCATTTTCAACTCCATATCATGCAAGACGTTCCCCAAAAGCTGCTCTAACACTTAGCCAAATAGTTCACCTAAAGTCAAGCGTCCCAAACTCATTCCGAAACTCAAGAAATTCACTCAAGCTTCAAGTTCTCATTCAAATCTAACTCGAGCTTATTAATGTCTCTAAATACCATCATGGGTCCCCTATATAACGAATGCACCCCATATAATGAATGACGTCAAATTCAAAGCAAATACCATGGCGGTCAACTCAAAGTTGTGGGTGTGATAACCCTTCTCACGTATTTCAAATTATCTAAAAGCATAGACTTCCACCTAACAATCTTGCATCAACATACAACCCAAACCAATCTGGGTAACATCACACTATACAACAAAACCCTTCCAACCCATCTGATAAAGTCAACATAGGAGCAGAGACATCTTATCCTTCCTTTGGGTCAACTTAGTCATAGGAGAAGAAATAGAAGAGAACCCATTCACAACCTCCGGTGGTAACCCGCTAAGTCTAACAAATTCCTAATATCCAAGGGAGCCAAAGGTCTAGGCTGATTTTTATTCATATACGTATCGTTAACATCAATCTCAATACCATCCTACGGCACCACATGAACTACGGAGATAACCTCCATTAACCATATTTCACGCTTCACATACTTAGCATACAACTCCTCTTACCCCAAGATTTGCAACACTGTCCCCAAATGGTTCACAAGCTCTAAATAAATCTATACTTCATCACTAGAGACAACCACAAACATAAAAAGGTAGGGACTAAATACCCTACTCATGAAACCCATAAATATAGCCAGTGCATAAGCCAACCAAACAATCCAACATACTCATAAGGCTCTCTCCTAATCCGAAAAGATGATCAGGGATATCACCTATTCTCATCATCACTAGGAAACAAAACTCAAACCAAAGATCAACCTTAGGGAAGTGACTAACCTATTGTAGTTGGCCAAATAGATTGACCATTCTTAACCATCATATTACAACCTTGCGAGTTCTATGATCAAAGAAGACACAATATCCAAGTTGCTGAACCACCTCAAGACCTCCAATGCAACAAACTAAGTTCAGCCAAAATCACAAGACAAGACCCTATGCAATAAGAACATGGAGGGAAACCCTTAGAGATCAATTATACCATAAGCCAAAAAATGGACTTACCCCTTCGCATCCACCTTACAAGTCCCCACTCAAGGACGGATTTAATATTGAATCGAAATATGACTCTACGGGCCCTAAATTCAATAGGGACTCAACACCAATGCAACTAATCTATCCCAAGCATAGCATCAAAATCCACCACACTAACCCAAGAAGTCACAATGAAAGACTAAATGCAATCTGAACAAAGAACAACATCTATGAACTTTTTAACAATAATAGGCTCACCAATGAGATAGACACCAAAGAGAGTTTGGGACACACATTAAACCCACTAGAAACCAAATGAATAATGAAAGAAATAGTGGCACACTGGGCCCATCAATGCAAACACATCAAAGCCAAAGGAAATTTCAACATACCGATAGCAACATCGGGCACCTCATCCCCTTCTTGAGCCACTTGATCAACATAACCGCCTTGATCTAAAGGTCGACCACCTTTGCACTTCCTTCGAACATATGGACAATCCACTAACTTGTGACCCACTTTACTACATCCATAACAAGCATTGGTCTTCCTCAAGCATGGGCCACTGTTGGTACTTCCAATACCTTTGGCACTTGGGGTTAGTCATCCCACCATCACCTCCTTTACTCATAGTGTGCCTATGAGGACAGTCCTTCCTCTTATGTCCTACTTCTCCATAATTGAAATAAGCATTAGTGCCTTTGAAACATAGGCTCCTATGAACCTTACCACATGTTGGACACATGGCATCACCTCTATCCTTGAGACTTCAGAACGTTCCTTCAATACGGGCCCTCTTGGCCTCACTGCCTCTCCCTTTACCAATTGAAGTCTTGGGGGCACTCACTTGTTGATCGAGGTGAGTCGTCAACTTTGTCACCACTTTGGCCAATACCCATAGAGCATCATAAACCTCCACATTCGTCATATTATCGTCCTGAGTAGCTTGAGACATATCCTTAAATGTAACGATCAGGGATTAGAAATAAGACCTAGGGTACTTAACTCCATCGCACGACATAGATCATGAAGAAGTGAAACATTTCCTACAATGTCTGATATTCTCCTATTCATAGTTATGACGCGCTTCACAATCATGAATAAGACTCTAATCTATGCGGTGTATTGGACACAGAAGATCTAACAACTTAGTACTCTGATACTATCTTTGTCACGACCCAAGCTTAGGGCCTAGATGTGACCAGCGAATGGGGAACCCGAAAGAACCCCAAACAAGCCTCATAGCATATCATTACACATCCTTCATAGTGGAAGCAAATAAATTGACAATAAGAGATAAGCATAAACAAGGAAATTTGGGACTAAGGGTAAAATTCCACACCATAAACATTAAGAAACAAGAGAGTCAAGGCTCATAGCATAGATACATAACATGTCCAACAACACCTCTACCACATAGATAAGAGCGAGGGCCAAGTCAAGCAACCAGGCTCACCCTCATAGTCAATACATAAATAAGAATGATACTCTTAATGCATAACAAGAGATCATAAGCAACGTCCCCAAAATGGAGGACTCACCAACAAGTTTTAGAGACAGTCATACTAGCCACGTAGAGGAGGAGAACGATCATGTGGTGCTCCGGTTCCTACATGGTGACATCATGTAGGCATAGAGTATGCATTAATATGTTTGAATGTACTAAGTATATAGGATGCAATGCAACAAGAGGTAAGCATCATAGTCAAAGTCCATATAGATAAGAAATCGATAACATAGTATCAATATGACATATATGATCAATGCTTAAGTAAAACACACTTACATTGAATCTAATATATGTGTAAGAAGAGACCACTAACTATTGGTGGATCGTCATACCCTACCACCCTTGGTGACCGGAGTACAAACCCCCGATAGGTTACCAAGGTACAAACCTCTCGATAGGTTGGTGGATTGTCGCACCCTATCACCCGTGGTGCAAGAGTATAAACCCCATGATAGGTTGGTGGATCGTCATACCCTACCACTCGTGGTGCCAGAGTACAAATCCCCCGATAGGTTGATGGGTACAATACCCTAAAAAGGTTGATGGAT
>JAABOM020058383.1:0-13976 GCA_011800125.2 Solanum clarkiae | reverse complement strand
ACATCCGAAACATAGAATCGACATTCATTCAAAATCCTCAACACCTAAACAATGGACCTAAACTCTTATTCCATAAGCTTCGCATTCAAACCCGACAACCACAAACTCAGCAACTTATCTCAAACTAACATGGATCATTGAAACAATAATACAAACTCATAATGATTATATATCATGAAGTTCAGAGTTGTGAAGAAGGCAGAAATGTCATGACAACAAGAGCTTTAAGATGTTCAGTGGAGGAAATGTTCGTTTGGCATGATGTTGTAATTTTGAAATTATTCCAGCTAAAAATTTTCAACTCCGGTCAAAGATTAAACATACAATACGAAGGAACTATAATCATTTTAAGCATGCCAAGATGGAAAAAGCTAGAAATCAATGAGGAAAACACAAGTCAAACCCCAGAATTTGAAGTCGAATGCACAACACAGAAACAGCAGAATTACAGCATCAACTCATCATAACAATTTATAGTTTGGACCAGAGATACAAAATAACATCAGTGTGCACTCTGTTCGCAAATGCTATCTATAGGGAGAGATAAACATCGTTCGACCATTTCACGATAAACTACAGCCTCATCCAAATCAGATAAAATATTTCAGTCAAAATCGAACTAGTATAATCATGAATAGTATCTAGACATCTTCGGCAATTGCAACCAATGACGATAGGTGAGACTCGAATAAAAAAGTGAGATTGGGATATTACCTTTTTGGGGGCAGCGAACTAGGACGACAACGAGCTTGACGAAGCTTCAACTACTACCGAATCTGTCGATGACTACTTCGAGAAAGGATTTTTGGTTTCAAAGACTTCAAAATCAAAGGAGTTCGGAGGATCAGTTCGAGGGACTTGGAAATGAAATAATTATTATAAATTGAGTAATGTTGCTCCGAATTTCTTAAAAATCGATCGCCGAGATTTTTTCGAATTCTCTCAAGAAGACAAATTGGAAACTCTCTTTTTCTAGGGTTTTCCGATTGATGACTACGGCTGAAACTTCTTGGTTTTCCATGGGGGTTCTCGATGATTCCTCGTTTTCTCCCTTTTTCACCGCTGTATATCCCCTGTTTTTTTTTCGTTGTTCATTTTTGAACTAAATAGGAGGTTTGTTTTCCTGTTGCATGGGAAAAAGGAGAAGAGAATTCGGGAAATGGAGAAGGTTGGAACGAGGTTTGGGAACGGGAGAGCGTTTGGGGAAATGGAGAAGGTGTGAGAGAAGGGGGTAAAGTTGGGCGGTGCGGCTGGGGGCTTGGAAAAAGGATTTTTTGGGAAATGGCGAAGGTGTGGGGAAGGGGAAAGGGTAGGCGGTGCACGCGTGAGGGAGTGGAGATGGAGACGAAGAGAAGGTGAAAGGGTGAGGGAGGAGACACTGCGACGCCGTTTGACGGAATGCGGCACCGCTGGTCGGGTTAGGGGTTTTGGGGAAATTGAAAATAAAGAAGAAAGGGTCGAGGGATGGGATATTAGGGGCGCGTGAGGGACACGCGCCCGGATTAAATTTAATTTAATTAATTTTTTTTTGAAATAATTGTTTAAAAATTGCTAAAAACAAGGATAAAGCCCCCGTGATTAATTTGACACCGTGGAGGGTAAAAATTGGGTGTCAACAGATAGAATATCAATGGTTAACCAAATTTTAAACATGTCCCATAAATATTTAAGTTGTTAATTATTATGATTTATAGTTTTTTTTTTCATAATTTTCGAATAATTGATATTACTCTCTATATCCTACTCTATGTAATACTGATTTAGATTAAAAAAAATTATACATTTTAAATATTTAAGTTATTAATTTGTGATTTATATATTTTTATGTCACTTCAAAATAATTTAATTAGCAGAGGTAAAATTTTGAGAGTCGGAATTTTTTTTTTACATGCTTTCAAGTATTTTAAATTGTTAATTATAAGTATTTTAAATTGTTAATTATTGTACTTTATAACTTTTTTTATGTAATTTTAAATATAAAATTAAATAAAAAACTAATTACAAAATACATAAATGACCAAATTACTCTTTATTGATAAAGCAGATATATCGACAGAAAACTTATTCACTTAATTCTTCTTTCATTGAAAAATTTACTTTCCTTTTTGGCCTGTCTCAAAAGAAAAAGAAATGATATATTTCTGTTTTTGGCAACATTTTAACTTTAATTTTTCACATAGCATATTTAAGGCCTCAATATTAAAGATTATTTTATAATATTTTATTGGAGAAATTACTGCAGCAGAGTAGTTAGCAGCAGAGTAGTTTAGTTTGTTAATAATGTAGATTAGTCAGTTGACCAATCAACTACATTATCATTTAATTAGTTAGACTTAGTGGTAGGACACAATCACATAAATGAGGGCACATGGTAAGGAGTATGAGGGCCAACAGATGTATATATACATCATTTGTACACTGTACATAGTTTGGAATATACAAAATAATTTTTCCCTCTACCTTCAATTCCTAACTGCTCTTCTCCATTGTTACTCTTCTCCATTGTTCATCATGGTATCAGAGCATCGAATCGAAGATTGATTCAACGATTAACCATCATTTTCAATGGTTGATTCCGCGACCAATGTCACCACCAACAATGTCGAGCCAGTCAAAACCCTACATCAGATTGAGAGGAAGCAAAATCACCCTCTCTATCTTCACAATTCAGACACTCCGGGATGTGTTCTCACAACCGTGCAGCTTACAGGGACAGAGAATTACTTACTATGGAGTAGATCCATGCTAATTCATCTCCGAGCTAAGAGTAAGCTGGGGTTTGTGCTTGGGACCTACAAAAAGAGTGATTATAGAGGAGAAATGAAGGAACAGTGGGAGAAATGTAATGCTTTTGTCCTTGCATGAATCATGAACATTGTATCGAAGGAACTTCTCAGTAGCATTGTCTATGCAATAGATGCGGCGATGGTGTAGGCTAACTTGAAGGAGAGATTTGACAAAGTTGATGGATCGAGAGGTTATCAGCTACACAGGGAGATTTGCACAATTAGCCAAGGTAACATGTTAGTTTCTACCTATTTCTCAAAACTGCAGTTACTCTAGGATGAATTTGATGCACTTGTTCCCCCATCCTCATGTGGTTGTGATAGATCCAGAACTTATGTTGATCATCTAGCATGTTTGAGGCTGTTTGACTTTCTAATGGGATTGAATAAGGTATATGCTCATGCTCATAGCCAAATCTTAATGATGAATCCTTTACCTAGTGTTGGAAAAGCTTATGCAATCATTATGGCAGATGAGAGCCAAAGGTCGACTGCTAACATATTAGAATAGATTGCCTTATATGCAGGAAAATAAATTCTAGTTCTCATTCAGGAAGTAACATACCAGAACAGGTTGCCTCGTATATAGGGAAAGGGAATTTTACTAAGAGATTTTAGTACAGGAAAAAGAACTGGGATAAAATCTGTGACTATTGTAAGCTTCAAGGTCATGTGAAGGAGGAATGTTATAGACTGAATGGTTACCCTTCTGACTGGAAGTTCAAGAAGAAATCAGGACAAGTGATGCAGAATAACAGGTCTCAAGATGCAGTGAATCATGTGGCTGTCACAAAGGCTGAAATGGAGTTGAGAGATGACTTTTCCCCTGTTGCTCCTGTGATGAGAGGCAAAGGAATTGAATCTAGTCCAATCATGTCCACACAACCCACCTTTACTCCAAGACAATATAACAAGATCCTACATATGTTGGAAAGAGAAGAAGCAGGTTCTACCTCAAATAAGGAAGGAGACAATATGGCAAACATGGCAGGTATGATCATATCTAATGCTTTATCTACAAATAGTGATAACACAAATATCAGACTTGAGAAAGGAAAGAAAAGTTGGATAGTTGACTCAGGTGCTACCTGTCATATGACACACAAACTGGATAAGCTTTGTGATGCATCTAGCTGCGCCAATAAAATAGTACATTTATCCAATGGTGAGGCTGCACATGTATCACACACTGGTTGTTGTAGAGCTGTTGATGGAAGTATATTAGATAATGTGTTGGTGGTGCCTGCATTCAAGCATAACTTGCTTTCAGTGTCTAAGTTGACAAGACAACTAAATTGCTTAGTTAACTTTTTTCCTGGGTTTTTTGTGCTTCAGGACCTCTTCAATGGAAGGGTAAAGGGGATTGATAAGGATATAGATGGATTGTACTACCTCCCTGCTGCAGTACAAGGTGAAGAAAGCAAAAAGAAACAAACAGTGTTGATGACACAACAATCCAGTGGTGCTGACAAGCTGTTATGGCACAATAGACTAGGCCATCCTTCCATAAGAGTATTACAATATCTATTCACAGACAAAGGTTTCAATGACAGTGATGAATGTAATAAATGTTCTGTCTGTCCACTTGCCAGACAAACTAGATTACCTTTCCACTTGAGTTTATCTAGGGCATCAACTATTTTTGATTGGATTCATTTGGATATATGGGGACCTTACAAGCTTACTACTCATAATAGTTTCAGATTCTTTCTAACCATAGTTGATGATCATTCAAGAATGTGTTGGTTATACTTGTTAAAGCTGAAAAATGATATGTTCTCCGTGCTGAAATCTTTCTTGACATTAGTAAAAACTCAGTTTGACAGGCATATTAAGAAAATAAGAACTGATAATGGGACTGAGTTCCTTAACAATGAGTGTTGTAACCTACTGCAATCTCTTGGTATTGTTCATGAAAGTAGTTGTCCATACACTTCACAACAAAATGGGGTGGTTGAGAGAAAACACAGGCATATACTTGAAGTAGCTAGAGAAATCAGATTTCAAGGGAACATTCCTATCAGATTTTGGGGAGAATGTGTGTTATCTGCTGTATACTTGATCAATAGACTTCCCACTCCAGTTCTGAAAGGGAAGTCTCCTTATGAGCAGTTTCATAGACACAAAGCCAATCTTTATCATTTAAGAACTCTAGGCTGCTTGTGCTATGCAACTAACGTGATCAAACAAGATAAATTCTCTCCTAGAGCTGAAGTTTGTACACTGATGGGATATTCACCAACTCAGAAAGGATACTTACTTTACAGCTTATCCCAGAGGAAGCTTATTGTCAATAAAGATGTTGTGTTTAAGGAAGATGTCTTTCCTTTCAAGAAGACACTTAGCAACCAGAAGTCATTATTTCCTATTGAGCCAGTTGCAACATCAGATACTATATGTGATGAAGATAGAGAACTACCTATGCCTATTCCTGCGGACAACATAAACTCAGACAGTAATCCTATGATCATGAATGATACCTTGCCAGAACTAGAGGTTATCTCTAATGAAGGACCTGTTATTCAGACTGATGCAGAGCTTATTCCTCAGTCTGATGATGCATCTGAATTGATATCCAGAGGGGCTGAAGAAGTTATGACAAGGAAATCTGCTAGAACTCCTCATCCCCCAATTTAGATGAAGGATTATGTGACAACCAGGTCTCATCATCATTCTCAAAGTAACTATGTATCGTATGATTACATATCATCCAAGTACAAGGCCTACTTGTCTATGTTCTCTACAGAGGTTGAGCCAAGGACTTTTGAGAAAGCAATCAAGGACAATAGATGGATACATGCTATGCAGCAGGAGGTGCAGGCGCTAGAGGAAAATGGAACCTGGAGAATAGTTGAATTGCCAGAAGGAAAGAATATTATTGGGTGCAAATGGGTATTCAAAATTAAATACAAAGCTGATGGACAGGTTGATAGATTCAAGGCCAGATTGGTAGCCAAGGGATATAGTCAAACTGAAGGAATTGATTACCAAGAGACATTCTCACCAGTGGTAAAAATGACAACAGTCAAGATCATTGTATCTTTGGCTGCTGCTCACAGTTGGAATATCTTTCAAATGGATGTTCACAATGCATTTTTGTAGAGGGACTTACTTGAAGAGGTGTATATGGAATTACCTAAAGGGTTCTACAAGGCTGAGAAGGATAAGATTCTTGCTTGCCAGTTGGAAAAGTCTCTATATGGCCTTAAGCAGGCTTCAAGGCTGTGGAATGCCAAATTAACTAAAGCACTGATAAATTCAAGCTACTCACAGAGCCACCTAGATTATTCCTTATTCACCAAGAGAAGGGATGGTGGATTAGTGATAGTCTTGGTGTATGTTGATTACCTGTTGATGACAGGGAATGATGCAGGATTGATAGAAGAGACCAAACATGTTCTACACAGGCATTTTAAGATCAAGGATTTGGGTGAGCTTAAATATTTTTTGGGTATTGAGTTTATGAGATCCAAAGAGGGCATTGTGATGAATCAGAGGAAATATGCACTTGAGTTGACAGCTGAAGCAAGTTTGGGGAATGCCAAACCCAATATGACACCACTGGAATGCAATCAAAAGCTGACTAGTATGGAGTTTGATCCAGACATCTTATTTGAAGACATTCCAAGGTATCAAAGGTTGGTTGGCAAGCTACTCTATCTCACTATTACTAGACCAGACATAGCATTTGCAGTCCAGTCACTGAGCCAGTTCATGCACAAGCCCAAGGTGTCACATTGGAAGGCTGCATTAAGAGTAATCAGTTATGTCAAATTGGAGTCTGGAAAAGGGCTGCACATGAGCTCTAGTCATAAGCCTCAGTTGAAGGGGTATTATGATGCAGATTGGGCTGTATGCCCAAGCACAAGAAGATCAGTCACTGATTTTGTTCTGAAGTTTGGAGACTCTTTGATCTCCTGGAAGTCAAAGAAACAACACAGTGTCTCTAGGAGTTCCACAGAAGCAGAATATAGAAGCTTAGCTGCATTGACAACTGAGATTGTATGGGTAACAGGCCTATTCAAGAAGTTGGATGTCAAGTTGACAGAGCCAGCAATCATTCATTGTGACAACAGATCTGCCTTACAACTTGCTGTCAATCCAGTATTCCATGAACATACAAAACACATAGATATTGATTGTCACTTCATTAGAGAAAAGATCCAGAAAGGGCTTATCAGAACTATCTACATCCACACTAAGGATCAACAAGTTGATCTGCTCACTAAGGCGTTAGGACGAACACAACATGACTTCCTACTACACAAACTTGGATTATTGAACCTCTTTAATACATCCAGCTGGAGGGGAAATATTGGAGAAATTACTGCAGCAAAGTAGTTAGCAGCAGAATAATTTAGTTTGTTAATAATGTAGATTAGTTAGTTGACCAATCAACTACATTATCAGTTAATTAGTTAGACTTAATGGTAGGATACAATCACATAAATGAGGGCACATGTAAGGAGTATAAGGGCCAACAGATGTATATATACATCATTTGTACACTAACATAGTTTGGAATATACAGAACAATTCTTCCCTCTATCTTCAATTCCTAACTGCTCTTCTCCATTGTTACTCTTCTCCATTGTTCATCATATTTGACATAATTTTAATTTAGAATTATAAAATTAATTTTTTTTTAAAAAAATTATATTAACTCAAATTATATTATTCTTTCAAAATCGGAGAAAATATATAAGTGCGTAAGCTATCATGTTTGTTGGCTTTTTGTAAAATTAATTCGTTAAAAGGGTATTTATACAAATTGACATACACTATTTAGAAATATAGACTTTTCCACTATAAACTATTAAACAATTCTGATGAATTAGGTTTTACGCCTAACTCACACCCTAAAAGTTGGCTCAAAAGGAGGAGGATTGTCTAAGTCTTATAAGGAGTCCACCCATCTCATTAACCACCAATGTGGGACTTTTTGTCTCAACACCCCACCTCACACCCAATGCTTAGCATCTGGTGCGTGGGCAATTTTTTCGAGGGCCCAACATTGGGTGAGACGGACCCTGCTCTGATACCATCATGAATTAGGTTTTAGGCCTAACTCACACCCCCAAAAGCTAGCTCAAAGGGAGAAGGATTGCCTAAATCTTATAAGGAGTCCACCCATCTCATTGACCACCAATGTGGGACTTTTTGTCTCAACAAATTCTTCACCGAATTAGTTTATCAGGAAGACACTGGACACACATGTAAAATAAATTTTCAAAGAAAAGTATTTTTAAAAATTCTAATTTTATGTGTTAAAATTACTATTCTTTTATCTAATCAAAATATTTATAAAAAATAACCAACTAAATATTTTTCAATGGGTTAGGATTTTACTCGGCTCATATATATTGTTTAGATATTTTTTTTTGGAAATAATTTTAGTTGGACTTGGTTTTACTAAGTAAATTTCATTGATTATACCTTAAACCTTGAAATTGAATACTGATAATACTTTATATAGTAATTTAATTAAGTAGTATTTGATGAAAATAATAAATATCTTTTAAAGTATCTCTTAATTTGTTAAAATGGTAAAAAGAAAATGGAAAAATAGGTTTTGTGTAATAACTTTTAAAATCTGGATTATTTTTATGTAACAATTAAAATGACTTTGTGATACATACAAACTTTTAGGTGATGACTATTAATTATTGATCCGATTAATAACATTCTATTTATTATATTCAAAGAATAATTTAATAAAATTAAATAATTTAATAAAATTATCTTCATCATTTATTACTTTTTAATCATTATGCCAAGTCAATAGGAGGTGACAAGTAAAATTGCACGAAGAAAGTAATTAAAAAGTTATTCTATTAATATATACCCTTATAGAAGAAGTGGCAGTGAGGAGCTTCTCCTGTCTGCTCCATGGGGCTTCTTGTATGTGATTCAACAGGTTTAGCTCAGTAGTTAAAGGTAAGGCTTCCAAGTTGTTGGTCATGAGTTCAAACATGGACAACTACTTTTTTTAATTTGTTTTAAATTTTTGTTGGTTTTTTTTTCTTTGGCTTCTTGTGAAAAGGTTTTTGATCATATCGAGACTAAAAAATAATTTATATTGGTTACTTACTTAAGCAACTTTGGGTGGACAAATAAAAATAATTTGTGAGTTTTTTAATTTAATTTTTTCGAGGCAGCTGCATATTGACGTATCTGCTTCAACGACTTCATAATATTTCTTTAGCTACTTCAATTATAAGTTTATAATATCTTTAAAAATATATAGAGAAAATCTATCGATATCAATCATATAAATCGATATTAAAAAATAATTTATATTGGTCCCGTAAAGCCACTAGTATAATATAAAAACTTACCATTTGGACATGAGTCTTTCTTGTGCTTTCTTGAAAAGAAAATAAATCAAAAACATTGTTTGTTTATGCATTACTGATTTTTTGGTTAGTTTTTAAAAATGAGCTCTCCAAAATGAGTTTTTTTTAGGTGAATTTCTTTTTTCCACTAACAAAATTTCAAGAAAATAAATTATAGAAAATACATATTCAAACATAATTTCAATCAAGAAAATAAATTATAGAAAATACATATTCAAACATAATTTCAATTTTAAAAATTATATTTTTTAAGAAAAAATATTACTCGATTTATATCGAAACACTTATTTAAATTCTTGAGAGAGAAAAATATAAGTGGCCTCAGAGGTAGAAAATATTGGTGCTTCTGCTTTTGCTATAAAATTTTAGTAGCAAAAAGCGTGCTAAAGTGCGTTATAATCTTAGTTTTCAACAAAGATTAACTACTAATCAAGTGTTTAGTTGATTGCTATAAAGTACTTTTTTTTAACTTTTCGTTTCAAATTTTAAATTATTGCTATTAGTTTTATTTTTAAATTATTGATAGTCTTAAGAGTATCTTTTATTTGGCTAATTAAACTTAAATACATCCTCGATGTTGCAATATAAGTGAAATACACTCTTAAATTTTCCTTAAGGTTGGAGTGTTTTCAATACTTTTCTCGACTTTTTATAAAGAGTCCCATCCTCCTACAAAAATTTGTTTCTATGTCATGTGATAGATCAAAAGAAGTATTTCTAAGAATGTCAACATAAATTTAGAATTGAAACTAACAATTCTCATCTAATTTAAAGATGTTTTCAACACTCCTCTCGACTTTTTATTAAGAGTTTCATGCTCCTAAGGAGGTTGAGACCTTTCTAACTCACCATGAACTAAGGATTGGAAGGGTTGATGATAGAGTTTCTTTTTCATTTCCAATAGTTCATTATTTAATGGATCTTTCCGTTCCCAAAACAAAAAAATGAAATAAAAAAAATACATTTATATCCTTCCCATGAGGCCAAATTTTAGCAAATAACCCAAGAGTACATAAATTTATAGAGAACTCTACCAAACCAAATACGACCCTTGTTGCAGCTGATAGACTCAAAAGTAAGGGCACAAAAGGTTGTCTTAAATAAAAAACCACTTGCGCTTTATGTCATTCGATAGATCAGGGAGAGTAAATAGTTAAGAAATGAAATTCATAATTTGCGCTTAATTTAGGAGTGTTACATTATTACTTTGTTTTTCCTTTTTTACTGTCATATGATATTTCATCTACTTATATATATGCAGTGATTCTTGTGGGGCTTAAACCTATCTTCATTCATTTCATGTAAATAAATACAATATAATGCGTTTAAAAGGCATTCATCTATCATTGATCTCAATCATATGGCCTTTGCTTAACCCTCATGGTTCTTGAAAAGATTTTCTTTTTTCTACTTTATTGGAAGAAATATCCTCTTTTCTTTTGGCTATTTGTCTTATATGTATTGGATCAGGTGCTTGCGATGAAAGAGGAAAAGTAAACTTTGGTCACACAATGGCACGCACATAATAAGCTAAGTATAATTTAATGATCAATAAAATGTGTTAAAATTATATATTATAATCGTTTTGTAGCCTTTGATTAATAACTAGTTGCCATTTATAGTTTACTACTAATAAATTGGATTAAATTGATGGACAAGGTCAATTTTTTTTTTAAATTTACATCAAATCGACGAATTGTGCATCGTCGATTTTGCTTTTGTAACTTTTGTGAAACAAACAGATAGGGCCAGTTAAAACCAAGGGACAACCAACCTATTCGTTGATTTTTAGAAACTAATGAATATGGTCGATTTCTTTTAGAAATACACATAAAAAAATGGAGCTACTTGGCATCAAACTCAACTATTTCACATCACCTTGGAAATTCTACTACTCCACCGGACATACTGATGAAATGTTCCCATTGTTTCTATTTTATACTCTTCAACTGTAGTTTTGTACTTCAAAACCTGATCCATCGATTTTTATAAAAACAATTTTAAAAAACGAATGATTACATCGATTTTATCTTTAAAAAAGGTACAATTTTTCCGTGAAGAAAAAGGCAGATGGATCAATTTTCTATTAAAATTTTTTAAAAAAAATGGCCCAACAAAATCAATCTTCCCTCAATTTTTTGGGCTGATGACTTTGTCGATCGATTTTCTATTTATCGATTTTTCGTTATCTTTAGTGGCCCGGTGGTTTTCAAGGTTTTGACATCATAAATATTAATCTATGTATCCTCAATATACATATTTTCGTTCTAGTATGTACTAGTAAGATGTATAGATAATGCCATAACCAAAAGACATTTGAACTATAGTATATGATCATCAGATGCCATTTTTGGTTAGCAAAAAATGTGTTGTTTCACATACTGTGCCACTTTGCAGACTGGAACTTTTGGTGATGAAATATCATTTTTGGGAAGAGCTCACTAAAGTGAAGAAATGGTCGAAAATCATCATTTATGATTTGAATAAAAGAAAATGATTCATTTTTTAGATAAAAATAAAAGAACCTTTTATAACGACGACACATCTAGAGTAAAATTTGTGACTTGTGAGCATAATTTTATAAAGCAAAAATTTAGAGTGGTATAAGTTATATAGTACTTAGTAGTATTTAATTTGCAATGTTTAAGTTAGAGACCTGTTGTCTTATGTGATAAAAGTTTAGAGAACTGAAAGATAGATCTTTGTGGTTTTTGAAACTAAATTTATGCCTTATATAAATTTGCGTTTTGTCAATTTTGGCTCGTGAATTGTTTTGCAATTTTTTTAATCTTGTAAGGTGAAATTTAGCAGTTATGAACTTCTTAAAGCATAATGTTTTGAAAAAACTTATGCCTAGTAAGACGCAACTTGTGCTTTATTGCCTTGCAAACTTCTTTTATTTTATTTTTTGAAAAATACTGAAAGAGAAAAGGTAAACATCGTCCCAAAATAGGAGGGATATTCGTGCAAATGACCCATAAATTGAACTGTAGAACTTAAATTGGGCTCGAAAGGTATTATGAACAAACAAGTTGGGCATCTTGTTGGAGCCTTGGAAATCTTCGACTTCGACCCAGCTGGCCCATTTAACAATTTTTTAAGACAATGAATATTGAGTAAATTTCATAAATGACAAATATATAAAGTCTAATTATGTTCCATAGTTATAATTTGGGTAACTATATTTCGTAACTATAGTTATAGTAGCGTTTGTATAATTCGCGAAACATTTGTATACATTTGTATAATTCGCTTACAATTTGCACTTTTTGTATAACGTTTATATATTTCCTTATACAATTGTGTAGCATATTTGTATAATTCGCTATACAATTCGCAGTGTTTTTATATTTCGGTATACAGTTTGATTCGTGTACGAATTTTGTATAACCACGCGTAATGTTTGTATAAATCGCACGAATTATACAAAACTCAAATTGTAATTACAACTACATGTTTGCCGCTAGCTGTAATTAATTCAAACTATAGCTACATTAGCTAATTAACTAATATATATTTGTTTATCCGCATAATTTTTTCACAAATATTCCGAGACCTGTTCTGCTTCTACAAGAAACAAAAAGTAAGAAAACAGAAAAAGTAAAAAGAAAGAAAGAATTGCAAGTATTTGCTATGTTAGACTTGAAAAAAATTAGACTAATTAGACTAAGTGTTTACTAAAAGAGCCTCTAAGTTATTATGGGGCATGAATTTGTGGAAGTATGGAAGGAAAGGGCAATCACCTAGATTAGATGGATCATGAAATTGAATATTAGGGGGTGTGCGTTCAATTTTTCGATTTAATTTTGTAATGTTTGATTTCAATTTTTGGTTGTGGAAAGGTACAATACATCCGAATAGAAATTGATATTAGTTATTTAATTATTCAGTTGTGTCATTTAAGATAAATAACATAATCAAATAGTTACATATTTTATATTTAAATGGAGAAAACGAACAAAAATTATAGAGAACGGTAAAAAATAATGTCAAATGTCTTAAATATGTTTTCTATTATAAGTCATAGGTAAAACATAAAAAACATAATATTTAAAAGCTTATAAATGCATGCCCCTACTGTAAAGATTGAGCATGATGCATTTTTATGTCTATATTAATTAATACAAAGAAGTTAAGTAAGAAAATGGTAAAAGACTCAAACTTAAAGTCCTTTATTATTGACTATATGTTAAGTAAAATTATGATATGTATTTTTAGTGCATATAAACTGTTAAATAATTTGGTTTTTGCTGTTTTTGTTTTTCTAAAATCCGAAAAAACAAAGTTTAAATTTTTTTAATCCTAAACCAAAGAACCACATCTTTCCAATAATTATCACATGTTTCTGGTTTGACTCTGAATAAAAGCAAGAGCTCAATCTTATTTTAGTGGTATGCCGAGGGATGTTCAACCGGAGGAACCATTACGAGGTAGTGGTAAGGTCTACGTACATTTTATCTTTATTAGACTCCACTTATGGAATTTCGCTAGGTCTGTCTGATGACTTTGATCACCTTCACATACTCTAGATTACAGTGGAATGCAGTAAGGAAGAAGACACTATTGAGAGGAAAAAATTCTTATTGATATGATCTGTATTCAGAGATACAAGTTTATATATCCGACCCCCCCTAACCTCGCAATGGGCGGGAGCCTTTGAGGCATTGGGGTAATGTTGTTGTTGTATATATATATATATATATATATATATATATATATCTTTCTAAATTGATGATCATTATAAACTTAATTCACTATTTAAATAACTTTCTTGAATTATTACATGAAACTCTACATGATTACTCTGTTAAAGATTACAATAATGAGATTAAGG
>JAABOM020058382.1:0-13976 GCA_011800125.2 Solanum clarkiae | reverse complement strand
TAATAAATTTTTTTTTGTAAAAATAAGTTTTAATTTTGTATGGGGGTGTGGGTGGGGTGGGGTTGGGGCAAGGGATGGGGGGATGGGGGCTAATTGGACTATTTGTTTATTCATTTTGAAAGTTAGAGTTCCAACTTGTTATTTGAAACAAAGGTTTTTCTTGATTATTTTTGCTAAGTATAGGTATTGTTGATCTTATACAAGATAAAGACATATATATGTACACCACCCCTTACCACCACTTGGACCAATCAAGAGAGAACATACCTACAAGACCCCACCAAAATTTAATCCTAAGGACCAACTTAAAGGAATTTCCACTCTTGGTCCCAAATTTTTATTAAATCGATCTAACTGAGGACGTTCGGGGTTTAAGTTAAATTACGGGTCCTAACAAGAGCATTGTTCTTTTTGATATAATTTGAAGTGGAAGTTGCCACAAGATGGAGAAAAATATGTTTGAATTCGTATAGCTGATCTTAACTTGTTTAGAATTGAGACATAGTTATTGTTGTACTACTAGTGTACATAGTAGATAGATCCATTCTATTTCTTCAGATTGAACTACACCAGTTCCCTTTTGTTTAGGACATGCTTTGTTTTATTATATTATGTGATCAGATGTCATGTTCCTTTCAGCTCTCACATTAGCACTATACCAGTTCTGCTTCAGTCTAGCACAGCTAATGCTACAATGATGCTACGTTGTGCCTATACTGACGTAACTTGTAAACAATGACAACATTATATAGCCATAAACACACATGCGCGTGTGTGCTTGTTATTGTAACTACTCCAAACGTCCTCATCTTTGATAGGTCTCTTTGGGTTTAATTTTGTTTCCATGAAGGCACTAATACCCTATGCAGTATCTTGATACCTGCTGTCTTCCTGTTGCATCTTTGTGGTTCCTTTCTTCCTTTTTTTTTTTCTTTTTAAACCTTTTGTGATGCTGCCAATTTAAGTAACTTGGGCAGGGTAAGAGTAAATGTTGACGAAGGCGATTCATCTTAGTCAGCTAAATGTTCTTTTTCATCTCACTTTAGCCCAGAAAAAATAAGAAAGAATGCACTGCACGTTACAAAATCGAAAGGGACTAGCTTTTCTCTCTCTTTCTTTGATTCAATACCCTTGCAATCTAAGAATACATAGTCGGGATAATTAACCAGATGCCCTTAGACAATTTTTAAGAACTAAAGTGCTATGGGTTTTAAAAATAAATAGATACACCAAATATTGTAATATAGCAAACTAACCTTTAGAAACTGACAAAGACAAAAAAAAACAAACAAGACAGCCGTTGTGACCAAAAATAGAAATTGGAAATGTTTTTCTCAGAGTAACAGGGTAATGCACCTCCAATTTTGGGCGAAGCGCCTCGACAGGTGTTTTGGCCTTCTGTCCCTCTTGCTGCAAGATAATAGAAAATGAAAACATGGTAAAAGATGCTCATAGTTTCAACGTTGAACATATTTAAATAGCCAAAAGTTACACTAGAGTTATATACATTAACTAGCCACTAGATTTTAAATGTATTGTCAAATAAGTTAGTGCAACACCCCACATTTTACATGTACTAATGCTATGTAAATGAATCATGTTGTGATTTGGTCAAATTAGCGTCAATTCTTGAAAGTGTTTGAGTCTCGTGTTAATGGGCGATATGTGATTCTAAATGCTTAAGAGGGTTGATGGTATATATGTGTTGGTGTTAAATTGAGGATATATCAGCCCTAAACTAAGTAAACAATTGAGATTATTGTGTGACTTAATAATTTAGTAGGAGAGTCACCTACTTATAATTGATAGCCAATCGGAGTCAAGACTCGACATCGAATCTGTTCAAGTTCGATTATGAATAAATTCCTTGTTAAGGTTGTAACTTTGGGCCGTGTTTTAGTATCATAAATGGACCTTATTTTCAGTCCAAGAAGAATTTAAAAACGTCCTAAGTACTCTACAAACAACTTGGCCATTTGGGCCCAAAACCAACTAAGAAGAAAGCTGGAAATTGGCAGCATAAGTCCATCGTATTTGAGACCCAATTGAGCCCAATTTTGGAGGATAACATGCTGTAATAATATAACATTAATGGGTGTCATTATCAGGTCAAAAGTGGAAGAAAAAGTTGGCCAATTTGATCCTTAAAGACGAGCTAAGTGCAGCACTAAACCATTCCACTAGGAAATAAAGTTTTAGCTTTCTTAAAGTGTTTTGTCTTCTCCATAATTCACTTCACCAAGCTAAAAACTCATTGTCTAAGACATTTGAAGGGAATCCAGAACATATAAGGCAAAGGTAAGCAATTATAGTTTTGTATTTAGTATGATTTCTTAATGAAAAACAAGAAATATATGATAGTATTTTTGTTGAAAATTTGCTGGAAATTTTGGACAGCTTGTGTCCAGAAAGTTACTGCACACTTGCCTTTTTTTTTGGTGACTTCTATATAGTTTTTGGACTTAATTATGAAGGGACTTTGATGTTCTTAACATGTTTGAAGTTATAGATATTGATAGTATGGTTTCTTCATGTAAAACAAGAAGTATATGCTATTATGTTAAGCTGGAAATTTTGGACAACATGTGTCCTAAGTATTGTTGTGAACGTTTCTTATTGTTCAAGAGGATTTTATTCTAATTAGTTGGAGGAAATATGGAGTAAAACTTATATTTTAACAATATATAGGTTGTTAGTTATGTAATTAAGCTGCTGCACCACTTTTATAGCCCACAAAGATGAGTTGTTGTACAATATCGTAGTTTCACTTTTGAAAGAAACTTGGAAGCTGAAAATTATAATATGTTGTGCCACGACCTTAACGTGCTTTGGGACTATTTTTGGGATATATTATGACTGATTTTATGTGGTAAAAGTGTTAGAAACAATTTAGGAAAAGTTAAAAAAAAGTTTGGGATTGTTGGCATCGAAGTTTGGTAAAAGGATGTAACGTTATGCCGCTTGTTTGTATGTTGTGAAGAATTATTATTTGTTGTGCCTTGTGGGTTGTTTTAGAACTTTTAAAGGTATGAAAATAAGATATACACGACATGTACATAAGAATGGTTGTTACGAAATACGTTTATAAGTGAAAAAGGTTGAAGAAAAGTCTTTGCATCATTAGTTGAAAGCTTGTTGTCCGAGTGATCATTTTTATGATATTGGACTGCTTAGAAGTGTTGTGTTACTGCTAATACTAGTCTTATTGCTTAATATACTGTAGCTAATTATTTGAGGGAAACCACAACCACTCCAAGTTAGTAATGAGGTCATACAACGAGGTATGTAAGGTTACTTGATTTCATGTCATTTGGCATGAAACATAGATCCCTTGGTAAGTAAACGCATTTATCTACTCCTACATGTCAAGCAGCCATATGTCCACTCTTCCACATATTTATATGATCTTATATATATAGTTATCTTCAAAGTTACACACATATATGGATACTAAGTACATGCGTTCTTGTTGCTAAATAAAGTTCATGAGTTGCTTCAATTCATACGTATTCCTTTGTCTATGTAACATACTCTCTTCATTTCCATATTGCATTGTATGATTATTTACATGTCACATGTTGCATATACAACCTTATAGCTCCAATATTATGACCACCAAAAGAATAATCTGAAAGGTAATATAAAGATAAAGTATACTGGTCTGATAGATGGTAGCCCGAGGGGGTGGAAGTAACACCTAGCAAAGGGACGATCCTATCGCGAGTGGTAGCCCGAGGGAGTTAAGGAAGAACCTAGCAAAGGGATGATCCCGATATCCCGAGGGGTGGAAGAATTACCTAGCTAGGGAAACATCTTATTACGGGGGGTAGCCCGAGGGGATTAAGGAAGAACCTAGCAAAGGGACAAACCCGATACAGTTCACCACTGATCAGTTGGTAAATTTACAGTACATGATGTGCACAGATGATACAGTAAAGGTAAAGTGATATAAAGAATATAAAGTATTCGATCCCTAAGTATAACTAAAGGTGGTTTCTTATTCTACAACTAGTGGATGGTTTTATTTAAGTTGTTATTTCATATACAGTATTTGTTTCCTTACATATTCAGTACAGTATCTCGTACTGAGTCCCTTCCGGGGGACCTGCATTTCATGTTGCAAGTATAGGTGTTGCAAGATCTCCCCAGTAGGAACAAAGGATATTCAACTATTATTTCTCAACTCCAGGTTGTTCTAGAGTTTTGAGTGTGTTTAGAGTTTATGTGTGCATTATACAATTAATTCAGATGGGGCCTGTCACGAACATATGTAGATACTTTCTCTTGTTAGAGGCTTTGTAGACTATGTAAACTAATGTGTAGTCATGTCTAGTACTTTAGACACCGTGGCCCCAATGGCCTAGCTACACGTATCTCCTTTTAGCTTGTTAATACCATTTATCTACTTAGAAGCATGCCAAACATAGATATCACTTATAAAAATGTATGCAAAACATATAGATATAGATTGGTTCTCCTGAGCCTTATCAGCAATGGTGCCAGTCCGCCCTAACAAGACTTTGGGGCGTGACAGAAGTGGTATCAGAGCAGGTCATCCTAGGGAGTCTACAAAGCCGTGTCAATGTAGAGTCATGTTTATCGATGTGTTGTGCACCACATTTATAAGCAGGAGGCTACGTGGCATTTAGGAGTTGTTACTTTCCTTTCATTCTTTAGATCGTGCCATAGAGCTAGATTAATTATGTCTAACCCCTAACAATTGTTTTGTACAGCGAGCAAGTATGCCAAAAACTAAGAAGAACAAAGGAAAATGAAAGGAAGTAGAAGTGGGAGCTAGTTCACCTAGTCATATGAGACAACGAAATTAGGCTCAAGATGAGTCCCTGTCACGTGCATCTTTAACCCCTTCAGCTCCTGATGAGCCCAGGAATAGAGAAATTCCCACAGAACCACCTATTGATGCTACAGTGCAGGATTTGAGAAATGTGGTTCAACTAATGACTCATATAGTTGCTGGCCAAAGATAGGAAGGTCCAGTTATGGGTGCAGGTGGTACAAATAGGGCAGCTGGCATGAGGATACAGGACTTCCTTAATTTGGACCCTCTAACCTTCATTGGGTCTGATCCTAATGAACACCCCCAAGACTTTATTGATCAGATTCAGCGCACTTTTGATGTTATGCATGTCAGTAGTACCGAAGTTGTTGAGTTAGCAGCATATCGATTTAAGGGTGTGGCTATATTGTGGTATGAAGCATGGAAGCAGTCCAAGGATATAGATGCACCCCCGACTACTTGGAAGGAGTTCAAGGAGGCCTTTCTCGATCATTACTTACCATTGGAGATCCGAGAGGCCCGTGCAAATCAGTTCCTGAATCTCCACCAGGGGAATATGAGTGTGAGGGAGTATAGCCTCCAATTTAATTCTCTATCTAGGTGTGCTCCTAATAAGGTTGCTACTATGGCAGATAGAGTCCATAGGTATGTGGATAGGCTGGATGCGTATCTGATCAGAGACTATACTATTGCATCTTTGAATAAACACATGGACATAGCAAGGATGCAAGCTTTTGCATAGAAATTGGGGGACCAGAGGCAGAGAAGGAGGACACAGGAGTCAGAAAGGGCACAGTCTAAGAGGACCAGGTCTTCAGGACAGTTTACACCATCCCTAAGTGAGTTTAGGCCTCAGTTTTCTAACAGACCGCCTAGGCCATCATTCTCTAATTCTGCAGCTAATGCTCCACCACAACTTCAAGGGTCTAGGAGTAACCTGTTTGGTCAACGAGGTGATGGTCAAGGTACACGAACAACAGGGGGATCGGCAGGCCAATCAATGACTCCTAGGTAGCCTTGTAAACAATGTGGAAGAAATCATTCACGTATATGTCGTGTTGGGAAAGATGGGTTATTGGTGTGGTACGCCAGGGCACATTATGAGAGATTGCCCAAGGAGGCATATGGGTGAGATAGCACAATCTACTGGGTCAGCTGTTGCATCATCATCAATAGTCCCTCTATTTGGTAGGGGTCAGCAAACACCTACGGGTCATGGTAGAGGTGCTAGAGGAGTAGCTAGCTCTAGCGGGGTCCAGAATCAGACTTATGCTTTGGGGAGTCGGCAAAATTTGGAAGCTTCACCGGATGTGGGCACAGGTACACTGTCCATCTTCTCTCATAATGTCTATGCATTAACTGACCCTGGTTCTACATTATCATACATTACTCCTCTAGTTGCTGGGAAGCTTAAGAGAACACCTAAATTATTGAATAAACCATTTGAGGTGTCTACACCAATTGGTGAGTGTATTATAGCTAGAAGGGTTTATTAAGACTGTATAGTAACTGTTTGTGACCGTGACACATTAGCTAACCTTATTGAGTTAGAAATGGTGGAATTTAATGTTATAGTAGGTATGGATTGGTTATCTTCTTGCTATGCCACTGTGGATTGCCGAACTAAGAAAGTGTACTTCCACTTAAAACATGCTTAAGTAGGTCATGCTTATATAGAGTATTATATGTGTAGAAGAGACCAAGCAAGATTTCCAAAGTTCAAACCCCTTGGAAGGTTAATGATGATCTCACCCATCACCCTGGTGTGTGAGGTACAAACCCCTCAACTAGGTAGTGATGATCGCACCCATCATCCTAGTGTGTGAGGTACAAACCCCTCAACTAGGTTAGTGACAATCTCACCTACCACCTTGGTGTGTGAGATACAAACCCCTCAACTAGGTTAGTGGAAATCTCACCTACCACCCTGATGTTTGAGATATTAACCACTCAACTAGGTTACACAGATCGGGCATGATCTAATTCAACACTTTATATAGATTATATATAGACACAATCTGTTTTCATCATCATATAGTCATTCATATCATATCTCATGCTTTGGACCTTCAATTCCTCAAGAAACCACATCCGGACATTTTCTCAAACACTTAGAGCGTGTGTAGTGCTAGTGTAAAATCATGCAATTCAAGTGTGAAATCATGCTACTAAATTTAATGTGAAAGCTTCAATGAATACTTGGTAGCACCCTCAAGCAATAAGCATCAAATCCCTTCTCCAATCCTTTGAATAGATCTTAGATTCATAGCTCAAAATATGGTAAAACAGTCACAATTTTATATGCTCAAACATAGTGTGTAGTGATTTTCATAATAATGAAGATGCATGAATAAATCACCTTTACATAATAGAATTTCTAACGAAAGGAAGCTTGGTCATCATGGGTAAAAGGAACCCATTAAAGAAACACACATACCTTAGCTTGGAGATGAACTTGATGAAGATTTGGGATGGAGACTTGGAGCTTGAAGAAGAACCTTGAAGGAAATCCTTAGTTCCGGATGAGGGTTTGAGACTTAAATTTAGGAGTGAAAAACATGGCTAAGTGTTTGAGTGAGTACAGGGAAATGTGAAGGATGATATGAGGGTAAAATACGGCTAAGTATAGGTAAAAACACATTTAGGAACACTTAGGCCCAAGACTTCAAAGTCTTGGATCGAACCAAAAAAAATAGTCCCAAAATAACATAGCGCGATGTGAAAACCTCACTGTTTTCAGCCCACTTTGAAAAATCATAATTCGATTTGGTTGCTTAAAATTAGGGTTAGACCTATTCCCCACTTAAATTGACCTTCTGAACAATAATATGAAGTCGGATTTTCAAAATAACTAATGGATTTTTATATATATGAAAATTATTATTCCGAGAACTTTCAAGGCACATTTTCGAGCACTTTTTTGGGTCGTTTCAATCAAAATCCACCATGTCCAACTCTAGAAGATCACAAGGTAATATTTTATGCAACGTGCAAACGAGACAATTTCTATAGACCTTTCTAGTAACAATAGATGCACCAATGGAAGTAGACACCTCATAAGCTCACATAATAATTTGGGTTCAAGATTAAACCTTTTGGAAACACAAGGAGTAACAAAAGAAAGAGTGGCACCCAGGTGTATCAATGCATACACATCTAATTCAAAGACTTTTAACATATCGGCGATGACATCGGGCACCTCGCCAACCCCTTGTCTCCCTTGGATTGCATAAAACCGATTATGCCTTGGGGCACCACCTTGTTGGCCTCCTCTCCCCAAAGGAACCATATTAGCACCCCGGCCTTGTGGACGAACATATTTACCCTTGTTTTGATTCCAAGGACAATCAACCTTCTTGTGAACCACTTCTCCACAACCAAAATAAGCATTGGTGTCCTTCAAACATGGGCCACCATGAGCCCTACCACATTTTGGGCACATACAATTAGGAACCACACCATTATCACTTTGGGTAGTCATTAGCAAATCTTTTATTAGGAACATGAGAATACCATTGGCATTGCTGATATCGGCCACCCTTGGGACATTGGAACTTACCATCAAAATGGTCCCTCTTGGCCTCACCACTTCTCCTCTTTCTCAACTTCTCCCCCTCCAATTGTTCGACATAAGTCATTAGGTGGGACAAGTCTATATGACCAATTAACATAGCGGTTCGGCACTCCTTATTCACCAAATCGGATACACCCATCACAAACTTATTCATTCTAGACCTTGAGTCGGCAACCAAGTTTGGAGAATATTTAGAGAGTTGGTTGAACTTGAGGGCATACTCCGTCACACTCATATAGACTTGCTTCAAATTCATGAACTCCATCATTTTGGCCTCCTAAAGCTCAAGAGGGAAGAACTGATTGAGGAAAGCCTCCTTAATCTCCTCACAAAGGATCACATTATTGTTCCCTTCTCCTTCTTCCATTGAGTATACCATATTTGAGCCACCCCCTTGAGTTGGTAAGTTGTAAACTCCGCCTTCTCCTCTGACCTAACACCCGTAATATCCAACAGTTTGTACACCTAATGAACAAATTCCTGAGGGTACTCATCCACTTTAGACCCATAGAACTGCAGTGGGTTCATCCTCATAAAGTTCGTCACCCGAGATGTCGGAGTAGGAGCATTAGGGGCTTGGGCCACTTGATTGACTCAATTAGCCACAACTTGAGCTAGCAAGGTAAGAGCATCCCGAAGCTCTCCGTGGGACAATTGTTCCTCGGGTGTGTGGGATCTTCTTCCTATTGTGTTAGTTATGATCTAGCATAGCAAAGACCATTAGTTAGAGGGAAAACCTTACCTAACTTCTATAGCCTGACATAGAGTAAGAAGAAGGGAAATATTTCCTAAAACGTCTCATAGCCTCTAACTCATAGTTGTGGTTCATAACACAACCATAAATATGACTCTAATCAACATGGTGTATTGGATGCCAAGGACTATTAACAACCTAGTGCTTTGCTACCAAGGTTGTCACAACCCAAGCCTAGGTCCCAAACATGACACGGCGAATGGACAACCCCAAGGGACCCCAATGAAGCCTCTTAACATATCATTACATATCTTTGTTCGCGGAAGTAACTAAGCAATGATAAGAAGATAGAGATAAGGGAAAAGGGGCTAAGGGATTCTTTTATATCATAAGCATCAAAAAAGTCAAGAGAGGAAAGCTCATAGCATCATTACATAACTTGTCCAATAACATCTCTACACTTAGAATTGAGCGGGGGCCAAAAAAAACTTTTTGAGCTCACCCTCATAGTTAAAAGCATACAAATAAATAATGAAGGTTTTCGCATAATATAAGAACAAGAGATATCGTCCCCAAAGTTGAGGACTCACAAAACTTACTTTGAGAGAAATCGTACTTGCCACGTCGAGGATGAGGATGATCGCGAGGAGCTCTTGTTCCTATATGGTAACATCATAAAGGCGTAGAGTATGCGTTAGTACATTTGCACTAAGTGTGTAGGATTCAATACAACAAGATGTCATAGGGATAAGGGATTAACACAGATTCACATAGTGCATAACATATAAGAACTAAGAGGAAAGTAAGTATGACTCACTCTATGGGGGCAAAAAAGGTCTTAGGACCCAGTCTTTTCAAAAGGATTTTCATATCATATTATATCAAATATGTAACCATCCCTTATGAACCAGTCTTTTCAGTAAAGGATACCATATACCTATGCTAGAACATAGTCAAGGGAAAGGGAAAGAACCCTTGGGGATAGCCCTAACGCCCCAAATCCATCGGTGCTAAGTCAAAGCATCCCACAAGAATGTGTATACATATATATATGCTTTCAAAAGAGGCAATAGTCAATTCAAATCCTTTCAATGCATATTTAGGCTCAAAATTCAAACCCATCTCATAATCGTTCATACTTGGACTCAAAAGCCAAATTATAATTCATAATCATGATACTCATGCATAAGTATATCTCATTCAGATATACGAGACAATGCAAGCAGCAAAATGCTCAAAGAGCCATAACAATAGATATTTGTGTAATCACATTCTTGTCATAACCATAATCTTATTAATACCATATACATAAACACAATTGAGCTTAACCCACTTCATAATTTTCATAAAATCGAATGTTCATGAATGCACAAGCCATAAATGATGTGATAATAGCGTGGATAATATAGATTCAATCTTAAATCAATAATTTAATATGAAATTCAAGTAAATCCATAAGTAAAATTCACATTCAAATCACAATATTGATTACCCATGCTTAAATCAAACTTTAAAGGGACAATGCATGTTCAAATCTTCATAATAATAATAATAATGTAATTCTGGGCTTAAATCAACATAAAATCATCAATAAACCATAGCCCATACTTCAATTGAATTTACTAAACAATAATATTGAAAACCCATATTTAAAATAAGCTAAAATTCATGAAAATCACTTGAAAAGAGTTTGGGTCTTCTTGGTTGAGAGGGACCCTTAGGGGTGAAAATAAAGTGAGCAAAGTGTAGGAATGAATTTGAATGAGAGGAATAGAATGTAGGTCATTTGGAGGACCTAAGATAGCATAGGAAGTCATAAAACACTCTTAGGAGATAACATAATTACCAAAAAACCATTAATGAAGCAAAATAACATGTCTTGCCAGTGGTCCCGTGAGGAGGTCTCACGGTCCATACAAGGTTTCAAGGACCTTGAAATCCTCCGGTAACACTACCTTTGGCCAAATCTCAGAAAATACTGCACCGACAGGCTTTGCAAAAATGCGCATAACTTGTTAATCCGAACACGGACTAAGGTGAAACTAGTACGTTGGAAGGCTAATTTAAAGAGCTTCAAATTTATAGGTCATGGGCCACCCAATTATTTTTTTGCTAATTAAAATTGACTCTTCCATTGATTCTTATGAAAAGTTTAGCCAGTAGAATTTCTTTGAACTTGGCTTGATGAAGTAGACCTCTAATGGCCCTAAACAATATAATAAGCTTGAATTGAAGTCTTAAGTTAGCTGAGCTTGAACTTGAAGATTCCATACCTGGAAAAATTTGACGAAAGTACACAACGGTTGGACTCACGATCCGTACCAAGCTATACGAACCGTGTATTCCTCCGTACAACCTCACTTAGAAAATTCTTCATAATGAAGTTCCGTGATGGTGATCCAATACTTAGAAAATTTTTACTTCGAAAGCCATACAAGGAGGTACACATGTTGTAGCACCCCATACGACCCATATACGTGGCCGTCCCACTTCACTTGGTTCCAAAACTATGGAATTTCAAGGCTAACGCTACCACACGATCCTCAACACCATATGTGAAGGCTCCTACAGCCCATGTGGGGTCCATGCATGGTGTGCCTTAATCTAAAACTCCGCTTTAAAGATCCAACACCCTACACAAGGCCAAGGGTCACTCCAAGGAGGCTCCACATGGTCTATATAGCCTCATATGGACCATGAGGGCTTCCATGGAGTGTCACCTTGGATCAAAATGTTTTCGGAACTAAATTTCCACGTTCCAATGAGTTCATACAATGTTCGTGTCCTAAGAGTTAAATTTTCATATTTTTTCTTGGTGAGCAGTATTCATTTTTAGATTCGTAATTGTTGTTTATTACTTATAAATTTAGAATATTTTGAGAATGAAAATTTTGGATGTCTCTTGGAACTATTAAATTTACTTTAGTTTTGAAAAGAAAAATTAATATCTAGAATTCATATAGCTAATCTTCACTAGTTTGACCTAAAGCTTTTGTTTTTTATTTGAAAAATTAATCCAAGAGAAATATGTATCTTTATAATAATTTTATCAGTACAAGTGATATTTCAAACATGGAATAAGTATGAAGGGATCCACTTGGGATTTCATACTATATTTACTATTTACTAATTTATTCGCATGTGCTTTGCGTGTGTATTTTGATTTATTTAGGTCAAAATTATATGTAATTATATAATATTTTTTAGTCATATATAAGTGGTAAAACAAAATATGTCCGTTAAGATGCATCCTTCCCCTATATATCCGGATGTTCTATCCTCTCTGATACATCTCTCTGCTGCTTATCCCAAAGTCCAATAATATATCCAAGTTCAGTGACATATCTCAAATTTCATAACTCTTAAAGGACTTTATAATTTAGAATAGAGTAGGAAAATAATTTAATTAGCTCTTAATACTTTAGGATTTATGTAAGTTATACTTGAAATAAAGTATATGGGCCATTATTTGGTTACCACGGATGTACTTGTACGCGAAGCATCAATACTTATACCTTAACCAGATTTAGAAAATTTGCAGTTAGTTTTATCTTTCTCTCTCTATGTATATAGGAACAGTTGTATGTAATAGGTATCTTCCATTTTGTGCTTTTGTGACAGTGCAGAAAAAATCACCCCTCCTACTCCAAAACACCATGAAAAACAACTCTGAGCAATGGGAAGAGAATGTCGTTCAGTCCGTTTGGTACTCAACATGGGAGCAACATCTCCTTGAGAAGAAGGAAGAGTAGTTGAGATGTTCTGGACCTACCAAAGGCATGAAATGGAGCAGGTTATCGATTTGAATAACAACGAACTATACATAAAGAAGATCATGAAAAGTGACGTAGATGTCCACATAGTCCCTGCTGAATCACCTATTTTGCTTGCTAAGGTGTGTACATAATTAAATAAAATTATAATACTTACCCAGACATTGTACGAATTTAATGGAGCTTTAAAATTTTGATTTCAGAAAGTTTTGGACCAAGGTGACACTCCATGGGAGCCCTCACAATCCATGTGAGGTCACATGGCCTGTGTGGGGTCTCCATACAGTGGCCCTTGGCCTATTGAGGAAGTATTGGCCCTTAAACGTGGAATTTTAACTTAGGAACACCACACATGGACCTCTCATGGTCCGTCTAACACCTCATGGACCATGTGGTGGGTCATGTGTTGGCCTTAGTTTGAAATCCCATATGTTTTAAAGCCAAGTAAAGTGACATGACCAGTGGTACAGTCCATGTGGATGGGTATAGACTGTAACCCCCTCTCTATGGTCTTTACAGTGAAATTTTTCTAAGTATGTAATCACCATCTCGTAACTTTATCGTGGAAAATTTTCTAAGGAGAGGGGTATGGGCAGTCTCACGGCTTATGCATCCTTATACGGCCCATGTGGCTCCTGTGAAGATTATTTTATTGAAAAATTCTAAGTATGGGATTACTGTTCCAGACCTTGGTCAAGTGTAATTTTTTAAGTGTTGGTTCACGAACAAGTATATGATGCATTGAATGTGTCATGGACCGTATAGTCCTCCTTGAAGTGATGATGTTCGATTTTTCAACTCGTTTTATTAATGGTATTTTCGTAAATAGAGTTTATTCTAAGGGTCCTTTGTGACTTCCTATACTACCTAAAGACTTCCTAATGACCTAAATTTTATTCCTATCATTTAAATTCATTCATTTTATTTAAAATTCTCTGAAGACTCTTTCAAAGAACTCTTATGGGTCTTAAGCTTGGGGATCAAGGAAGGGCACTTTCTTCACAAAATTTCTTCTTGAATCTTCTCTGTTAGCTAAGGTATGTGGGTTTGATTCTTGGTCCCTTTCAACCAAGAAGACTCAAACTCTTTCCAAGTGATTTTCATGAGTTTTAGCTTACTTTAAATATGGGTTTTCAA
>JAABOM020058381.1:0-13976 GCA_011800125.2 Solanum clarkiae | reverse complement strand
GTGGAAGATCATGGACCACCCTTAGTTACACTGTGGAATCATGTACTTTATGTTCTTTATAATACTTTACCTTTACTAAATAATCTGTGCACAGCTGTAAAACAAATGACCAACTAATCAGTGGTGAAACTGTATTGAGTTCGTCCCTGGCTAGGTTGTACTTAACCGCTCGGGCTACCCCCCGTTGATAGGATTATCCCTGGCTAGGTGCTATCTCCATTCCTCGGGCTAACACCTATAAAAAACTGTATACTTTATCTTTCAATTACCTTTGAGATGATTCTTTTGGTTGCCGTAATATTGGAGCTGTAGAACTATATATATAGCATGTGATAGGTGGATAACCACACAAGACAACATCACAATGAAAAGATTACATTACACCAATGAAGAAATACGTATGAAATGGACAACTCGTGAACTTTATCTAGTAACAAGAACTCATGTAACTTGGTATCCAAACATGTATGCAGATTTGAAAGTGACTATGTATGGAATCATATGAACATGTCAAAGAGTGGACACATGGTTAATAGTTGTGTCAAAGTTGGCAAATACCTTTATGTACCAAGGAGAGATCTATGTTTCATGCCAAGTGATACGAAATCAAGTAACCTTACATACCTCGTCATTGGACCTCGTTACTATCTCAAGATAACCTTCCCTTCCTCCAAATATTTATCTACAACATAGTAGGTGATAAAACTAGCATTAATAGCCAATAGATACACCTTGGCATCCCAATTATATAATAAAACAACACACGGGTAGCAAGCAGATATTTATAAACTCGAGCGTATTCTTTTAACTTTTTTGTCCCTAATCATATTTTCTAATACACATTAGCATGTACACATCATGTACAGCCTATTCCAATGCCATAATAGTCTTACAACAGCCACAAAGCACAACACATTAGAATTCCACACAATCTGAAAATAGACAGCATAATGTTACCTTGCTTCGCTGCCTTTCGATGTTGATAACTCCAAACCTATTCTAACTTTAACCAAACTGTTCCATAAAAATTTACACATATAAATAGACCTAAAACAGTATTATAACAACACTTAATAATTCATTAAGGACATGAGCTAATAGCCTTATATACAACAGCCCGCAAGTTCCAATCAACATGACACTTAAGATAACTCGATAAAATGCGCTTGTTAAATGAAACCAAAACGAGGGAATGAACCTTAGGGTGATGTTTATAACTCAAACCATGTTAATAACACCAATTTGTCTTCATAATACAACTCACAAACCATAGAAAAATCACCAAAACAAAAGGCAAGTGTGCAATAACTTTCTGCCCACATGCTGTCCAACAATTTCAGCAAGCATAACTAGTATCTATCTCTTGTTTTTCATGATGAAACTATATTAAATACACAACTATAATTACTTACTTTTGTATTCATGGTTTAGAGGCTCCTTAAGAACTCTAAAAGAGTCATTTGGCTACTTCACAAAGTTGAGAAAAATTGAGAGGAAACTTAGAGAGCAATTCTGATTTTTGTGAGGTCAAGTTGAGAAATGACTTTTGGAAGCTGCTTTGACACCTTTTTATAGTGTGATTTGGCAGACATAATGAGGAATTCTCAGCCTTAATTCACCAAGTAGGTGATGCAGCTCCTTTCTCCTTTCATTTGGGCCTTTTGGGGCTCCAAATAGGTTGGACTTGGGCTGCCTATTTTCAGCTTTCTTATTCGCTTGGATTGGGCCTAAAGTATCCAAGAACTTGTGATGTCTTTGGGCCTTTTCGGTTATATTTATTGGCCTTATCATATAGCCCATTTATAATGCTAAAACATGGGATAAAGTTACACCCTTAGTACGGACTTAATTTATAATCGAACTTGGACAAATTCGACGTCGAGCCTCGTCTTCATTTAGCTAGCAAATTTAAGCTAAGCAAGTAGGTGACTCACTTGCTAGCTTACTAAGTCCTGCAAGCACCTCAATTCTCTTACTTTATTTAAGGCCATAATCTACTCAATTCGACACAAAACATGTATACACTCTACCCTCTTAAGTGTTAGACGCACATATAGCCCATTAATACAAGATTCAAGCACTTTTGAGAATTAGCGCTAATTCGACCAAACCATGTCATGTTTCATTTGAATTGTACTAGTAGTGTAAGGTGTGGTGTGTTACACTAAGCACCCACCTATTTTATCACTATGTTCTAGTGATTGGCTATCATTACATTATCATGGCTACTCCCTTACTTTACAACAATTTTAATAGCAAAGTGTATAATCACTTCATCCATTAAAAGGCATGTTGATGCCTAAGTGTAATTCCACTCTAGTTGTCATGACCCAAGCCTAGGGCCTAGACGTGATACGGGGAATGGGGAACCCAAAGGAACCCCAAGCAAGCCTCTTAGTATATCTTTACATATCTTTAGTCACGGAAGTAATTAAACAATAATAAAAGAATAGAAATAAGGGCATAGCGTATAAGGAAAAACTTTCATTTCATAAAACATCAAGAGAGTTAAAGGGAGTCAAGAATATAGCATTATTACATAGCTTGTCCAATAACACCTCTAGATATAGAACTTAGCAGGGGCCAAGACAAGCAACCAGGCTCACTCTTATAGTCAAAGCATATAATAAAGGACTTTTTTGTTCATATTCCAAAAGGATATCGAATCTAACGTAAGACCAACGTATTCGGAAAGAGAGTCTTTATACATAGCATAAGGTCAAAGATATTGTCCCCGAAATTGAGGACTCACCAACTTACTTTGTAGAGAAATCGTACTAGCCACGTGGAGGAGGAGGATGATCAAGTGGAGCTCCGGTCCCTACATAGTAACATTATGTAGGCATAGAGTATGCGTTAGTACATTTGAATATACTAAGTATGTAGGATGCAATGTAACAAAAGATAGACAATATAATCGAAATGCATATTTAGGCAATAAATGAGCATATAACAATATGACACGCATGAGTGATGCTTGTGGTAAAACATGTCTTCATAGAACATTTTCATGTGTAGGAAGAGACCATCATTAGTAACCAAGATCTACCACCTCCTCGGCGAGGCGATTGAGGTACAAACCTCCCAATGTGGTAGCACGGGCCTACCACCCCCCAAGTGAGGCAGATGAGGTGCAAATCCCCCGACATGATTACACAGGCCTACTAGCCCTGAACAAGGAAATTGAGGTTCAAACTCCCCAACAAAGTTGCACGGGCGTACTACCTCCCGAGCGAGGCAATTGAGGTACAAACCCCCTCAATGTGGTTGCACGGGCATACTACCTCCCGGGCTAGAGAATTAAGGTACAAACCCCCAAATGTGGTTGCACGGGCCTACTACCTCCCCAGTGAGGCAATTGAGGTACAAACCCCCCAACATGGTTGTTCGGGCCTACCACCCCCCGAATGAGGTGTGGTCAACTTGCAACACTATAGATACTATTCATGAGATCAATAAATATATACATTCCTTTCATCACCATAAAGTCATACAAGTCATAGGTCATGCAATTGATCATCAACAGTTCGAGAACCCTAACAAGACATTTTATCGAACACTTGGAGGTTAATGCTAGTGTAAAACCATGCTATTAAAGAGTAAAATCATATAAGAAATCTTGAAGTAAATCAACCCACCAACACTTGGTAATACCATCTTGCAAAGTACATCAAAATCCTTCATCGAATCTCAAGATAGATCAAAGATTCATAACTCAAAACATGCTTAAATAGTCACACTTTTACAAAACTCCAACATAGTTCATAGTCAAATTCATAATAGAAGATCCATAAGTAAAATCAACTTACAAACATGTAATCTAGATAAAAAGAAAGCTCGGGTACCATGGGTGAAAGGACCCAATAGTTGAAACTCACATACCTTGACTTTGGAGAATTCATTGATGAAGATTGGAAATGGAGACTTAAAGTTTGAGTGAAATCCTTAAGATTCGGAATGCGTTTTGGCACTTGAATATTGGGTGAAATATTTGTCTAAGTGTTTGAGAGAGTATTGGGGAATGTCTTTATGATATGAAGGTGAAATATGTATAAGCATAGGTATTTTCAAGCATAGGAAGACTTAGGCCCAAGACCCAAAAGTCATGGACCAAAATGAAAAACTATAAAAAAAAATAACACAGTGGCGCACCGTGGTTGCATCGCGCCAGGGGTGCATACTTCTCTCTGAAAATCGTATTTTGTGATTTTCCCCCTTGATCAAGAATATGAAGTCGAATTTTCGATATCATGTACGAATTTTAAGATATATGAAAATTACTATTTTAGGCACTTCCAAGGCACATTCTCGGGCACTTTTTGGGGTAGTTTCACCGGCCATAATCAATACATTATATATGGGGTAATTAATACTAATAATTTAAGGAGCAAATAAGGGTAGGTGTCTTATCCAAATCAAGTCACAACAATTTCTATTAATCTTGAAAATCTCACAGACCTCATATTTATTGTAGTGCTCACATGCCTGTGTAGTGTAGCTTTTCATATTTTCACAATCCAAACTTGTCAAATCCTCAACATATCTTTTCTTTCTCGACCGACAGCTCCGAATTCAATTCGTCCCTATTCTCAGGTACCATGACAATAATTTTACAAAACCTACTAACTTTTTTTAACAAATATAGCATAAGTAGTATAGGTATTGTTATATCAAAAAATGACCTTGGTTTTCGAGAATTCGATTTATTACTTAATTGATTTAGGTAAAATCAAATTTTCAAAATTGAACAGATTCGCCACCTAATTTTTGGGCAAAATCAAGAAACCCTTAAAATATTTTTTAAAAGACTTAAATAAAAAAAATCTTTTAAAAATCCAAAGAAAAGGTTCGGGTTCACATTTCCACTTCGAAAAGGTTTTACACACTTGAAATGGCCGCTAACACACGATTGTCCGGTGATTAGGAAATTTGACTAACTTGTTTTAAAAAATGATTAACAGGCTTTAAAAGAAATTTTTTGAAAAAAAGATTTTGACTTAACAAAACTTGTTCAATTTTGACAACTTAAATTTTTTTTGAGAATTTTGAGATACTAGAATTTTAAGACTATTAAACAATTAAATGTGAAAGAAAAGGGAATATGAGATTTTCCGAAGAAAAAACATTTGAACCATTTGAAGGAATTTCGTAAAAAATCCAATTTTTAGAAAATGATCTTAGTAAAAAAAAATTCACAAAATCATTCGAACAAGATTTAAAACGAATAGTAGACTTCGAGGGAAATCAATTAGATTAAAACAAAATAACTACAAAATTAATGTTAGAGTTAGAGACAAATAACAAGTATAGCAAATAAATAAATATACAAGGAACAAGAAATAAAATAAGATTGGGCTTTGACAGGCCCAACTTCAAAACTTGTCCTAATTCTAAAATTTGGGTCTGCCTGGCCTTTTGGATTTTTGCTTGTTGTTGCTCTTTGAACTTGGGCTTTAGCCCTTGTTATCCTATGTATACATCAGTGGTATACTAGGTGTATATTAGTGTATATTCACCAATTTTCCAACTTTCATGGCTTGCATTTCAACTCCAAAATTAGTCTTGAGCATGACGAGGCTTTTTTGGAGCAGCGAACTAAGACGAACAAGCCTAGAAGCGAATCCTCCCCATAGAAAAAAGTATTCTATAAACTTTTTAACCTTTGAAAGGGGAACTTCTGGTCTTCAAAAAATCAAAAATTGAACTTGCTTAGGAAATCTCTAAAGGTATTTCAAAGGTGGGAAACGACTCCTAAATAGAAATTCAATGATGCTTTTTGATTACAAAAATCTGCCCCTGCTAATAGAATGAAAGGGGGATTTTATAGCCGAAATTAGGCAAGAATTGGGGGAAATTGAATTCAAAATTTGAATCCTATATTCGAGAGACGTTGGGGTCTATCGGGTGACTCGGATTGGAGCCGTTAAATTGTTGGGTGTTCATGTTTTTATTGTTGATGTGTTTTCTAGTTTGAAGAAAGAAGAAAGATGAGAGAGGACTGATAATGTTCGTGTGAGGAGAAGAAGAGAAAATGAAAAAAGGGGACACGTGGGTTCCACTTAGAAAAGAAAAGGGAAAGTTAAATAAAAAGTAAAGCAAAAAAGGAAAAAGGAAGGGGACATGTGGGGCTGGGGGCACGGGTTTGAATTTTAAAATACGTTATAAATTAAAATAGATCAATTAACGAACTTCTTTAAAATTGACTAAGCAAAATAATTAACTCAATTATGAATTACCTAAATTTAAAAAAATAATTTGTAAAATGAACAAGAATGTAATCTTTTAGTTTTTGGATGATCATGAGAAAGTATATAATTACATAACGTACAATATATACATATATAATACCAAAAAATAACTTAAATATTATATAAAACAAAAAAATTACTTGAAAATATATTTTTCAATTTTCAATTTTTCTTAAAATAATTATTTTAAATTATTAAAAATTGAAGAAGCTCAATAATTAGTTATAATGTGGAAGGTCAAAACTAGGTGTCAACAACTGTCCCTTTCTTTGGATAGGGTCGATGAAAGAGACCTTGGACAAAGAAATTTGACACATCCAATTTTGACAAACCATACTTTCGTCTTTTGAAGGAAAAGTATGGATTTAGGGAAATTATGGTTGGACCCTGGCATTAGGTTTCCTACATATCTCATGTTACATGAGAATTCAGACCACTTGTAGTTCAAAATGCTTGATTTAACACATGATTATGAAAGATATCAAAAGCTATTTCAGTGTCGAATTATGGAGAGATCAAAAAGCTCAAGAATAGAAAGAAAGGAGATTGGAATACAGTCGAGTTTTTACCAGGGAGCTCGCCTACATATCCCAAACACGGGAATCAGATCGCTTGTAGTTCGACTCAATCAGTTAAAGAGGAAATCTTCTTATGCTAAGATAGCCTTCGGTTGGGATGAGTGACAAATGAGTTTATGAAAAAAAGTTTCTAACCTCTCAACCATGAATGTGGAACTCTTCACATTCATAAGTTAGAATTTACATAGACATAATTTTTCAGAACTCTTGGTGATTGTCAGTCAAATTGAAAATATTGCTTCTGGTGAGAGTTGAGATCACCTGAATGTGAAATTGAAAACTAACGAACTCAAAAAAAGGTTCCTACATGCCTTATGACAGGGGTATGGTTGGATTGTGGTGGTAGTCTCTTCTTATCTCGCATCTAAAGAGTTTGACATTCCTCTTCAGGCTATGTCTCAGATCGTTGCTAAGAAAAATTTCAATGTTGTGTTGCATCTTATTTGATGACGTCCACACCTGTGGTTTGTTTTGAGAATTCGCTCTTTCGGATGCTCTAGATACAACTAAGATAAAATTGTTAGTAAAACCATATTTCAAATACAGGGATGATATCTCTTACCATGTTTGGCATATATTCAACGTGATTGATAATGAGTCGATATGATGCAACATATGATAGTCGTCCCGACGATTTGAATTCGTAATGGCCCTCTTGGCGATTATGGTGAAATGGCCCTCTCGACAGCTTGAAAATAAAATGGCCCTCTAGGGGCAACTACAAAATAAAATAGTCCTCTGGTGGCAATTGGAAAATAAAATGGCCTTTTGGGGGTAACTGAAAAGTAAAATCGGCCTCTGGGGAAACTAAAAAGTAAAATGACCCTCTAGGGATAACTGAAAAGTAAATTGGCCCTCTGGGGGCAACTGAAAAATAAAAATGATAGTCCAATTGTAACGAGGTGGATGGCTTGATAATTATCCAACCGTAACAAGATGGATGACTCGATAACATGAAATGATGAAATGGCCCTCTAGGGTCAACCTGAAAATAAAATGACCTTCTGGAGGCAACTGAAAAATAAATGTTAGTCTGACTATAACGAGGTGGATGGCTCGATAATTATTCAACTGCAACGACGTGGATAGCTCAATAACATGAAATGATGAAATGGTCCTCCGGGGGAAACTAGCAAATAAAATGATAGTCCAACTGTAGCAAGGTGGACGGCTCGATAGTTATCCAACAGTAACAGGATGTATGACTCGATAATTTATCCATTTAGTTTGAAGTAAAGATTCTAAAATAGAAAAACAAACTACGCAAACCGCTTATGGGTGGTTAACCCAAAATATTCATACGTTGAGGCCTTCGAGTAGACAAGCAAAAAGCACAAACCTTATGGAGTGGGTAACCTAGAACTTTTAAAACATTAACCCTCGCATGGTTAACAAACACGTATGCTTATATAGACACGTGAGGATCATCCTAATACACAAAACAAAAAAGATATTGACAAATATTTTTGTCATGGCTATGACTTTACCTCTTTTAAGAGACAGAATGATTGAGATGAAATGGCAAAAACCTTTTACATGAAGATTAAAGCCATTCTCATCATCTTTCGACAAACTCAACATATTTTGGGTTTATAGCACGAGATCTTCAATCATTCTTGAAGACTTAAAACTGACTTGACAATTTTGATTATCGCGAGGAAACGTGATTTTCAGCATCATTTGATTCAATGGACTTGTCATTTTGTCATTGCAACACTTCTGCAAATAGCATCATCTTTAGATTTGATATCAATTTCAAGGATGATTCCAACCTTACTAACATAGCCACCTGTAAAACTAGAGATCAGGTGTTAGTATTCATAACTAAGTAAAGTATAGAAATGAAGATAAAGCATGATTTTATGTCATTCAGCTATAAAGATCAGGTTGTGGCAAACATAAGTGGTGATCTCAATCATGACTTTTCAAAAATTGACGTTTGCTCCTTTGCAATCATGTAGTCCTTGTGCGAAGTTTGTATCATCCAATACTGACTTGATTCTTTTGAACTTTGAGAGTATCTGTCAAGCTTGTGTCTAATTACTACAAGACATAATAAAAGTAATTAGAATTCATTTTGATATAATTCAATAAATTAAAGATAAGATGAGATGAGAAATTGTTTGATATTATTTGATTGATTGTGACGAGACCACGGTAGGTGCAAGTGCCGCCTTATGCATAAAGATTTTGATATCATCATCTTTGTGATTTTGTTTTTCTTAATCCAAAGAAAAATTCTTAGTTTGAGAGAACTAATTTGTGTTTGCCTTGTCCTCGTGCTCCTTTATGCAATTGACCTGCGCATTTATCCGCTTTTTGAAATGTAGCTTTAGCAGAATGTTTTAGGACCTTCCTCAAAAATTGTGCCCCAGTTTGTTTGAATGTAGCAAATGACATCTTGCTAGATTTCTGAGACCTTCTTAAAACTCTGCTTCCAAGTAGATATTTCAATAAAATCCTAGACTTTATTCGCTGGAGATAACATCTTCTTAGAGGAATTTTTTAGACCCTCTAAAACATTTCTGCCCTAGTTACGTATTATGATCCCCGATCTTGTTAGAGAAACTTGTGTTCTAGTGAATTTTTGAGATCCTCTCAAAACCTTTGCCTCGGTTTTCATTATAAAGAGAAATGAAAATCTAATGGGAAATATAACCGAGATGTTGTGGTGCCTACGTATCCCGTTGAGGCAGGAATCAGGTCAAACATAGTTCTAACCACAAGAACATTGCAATTTGATAATAAGGTGACCAAGGCCGACATAGGCCGCCTACATATCTCATTCTTGAGAATTCAGATCAAACGTAGTTCATTATAATTGAATATGTGCTAACAAAAGATTAAATGTGAAATAACTTTATTACAACTTTTTGTTCTCTGATGGCAAATGTCTTCAAGCGCTCTTATTCAATTCATCTTATGCTTACTATCAAGCACAAAATGTATTGCCATTTGGGAAAGCTTAATCAATCATGATTAACTGGTTTTCAAGCATGTTTTGAATCTTGTGCTTGAGGGTTGAACAGTTTTCTGTATCGTGTCCAATAGCTCCTGAATGATAAACACATCTATGGTCTGCTTGGTAAAACATACTGAAAGGATTGGTTGGTCTTCCTTTTATAGGATAGAGTATACCTGTTGCTTTCAACCTTTCATAAAGCTTAGTTTGAGACTCCTTCAATAGTGTAAATACTTTAGAAGGCTTTCTAAAACTTGGATGCAAGAACTTTTCCCAATTGGCGTGATGATTTTGATATCTACTTGGTGGAATAGCTTTGACAACCTAACACTTCTTCTTCTTCCTTCTTTGACATCTTCAAATCACTAGTTCTGATAATTCCCTCATTAACTCGTAATATGATTTTTTCGGTCTTGAATTCATCCTCTTTAACTTCTCCTACCTTGACGACGTCGATGAATTTTCATCCTATCATACACAACATTTCTTCATAGTATTCAGGTTTTTGAATACGAATGAACATTTCGGTAATTTCACATTCAGACATTGGAGGTTGAAGTCTCTCAGCCTCTCCTCTCCAACGAAAAATGTATTCTCGATAGTTTTCCATAGAATTTTGCTTGATCTTCTACAAATAGTAACGATCAGGGGCGACGTCTATGTTATGTCCAAATCTTTCAATAAAATCCTTTGCGAGTGCCTTCCAACTCAACCATTGCTTTAGCTCTTGTGAAGTAAATCATTTCAAGGCTTCTCCCTTAAGACTTCGTCTAAAAGGATGCATCAAAAGTAATTCATTTTTCCCAACCCCCACAAGTTGATCACAATAAACTTTCAAATGGGTAAGAGGATTGCAAGTCCTATCAAAAGTATTAGACTTCAGAATCTTGAACCCTTTTGGAAGGTCAAATCAGGATGAATACACATATCTTCATAGTTCAAGCCTACAATATCTTGTGCATAGTGATATTGTGTCATGGCCTTTACAATTTCTTCTTTTATGCTCATTTTTTTCTCAGGCCCCCACTCATTTTATTTTTCTTATAATGATTGGATTTGGTATATGTGGAATAAGGAAGGTACGATTCGTGAAAAGCGATTTTTAAAGGCATAGGTCGGGTGATAAATAGATTTTGGGTATTTTGGATAGGGGTATGATATGTGATAGATAATGTCTGAAAACTATTGGGATTCAAACTTTGAGGAGAAGGTAGTCTTTGACACGAAAAGCTAACATGGCGCGGGTTAGGGACAGTTAAGTCAATAGTAGGTAATTTCTTGGTTGGAGTAAAATGAGAATTACTTGAGATGTTTTCTGGAGGGTTTAGAGAATGAGAATAAAGTGGAGGACTTCTTTCTCTTGGAAAGAGAGTACAAGCAGTGATAACAAAATTGTCCAACTCTTTAGTATGTTATAACTTAGTTCTCATCTCAGCCACCTGCTGTATTAGTTGTGCAACTGCTTCATTTTTTTTATCAATAACAGAACCTCTTGTAGAAACATCGGTCAAACTAATATTTTCACCATTTACAGTCATTTTTTGTGTCCCTTGAAAACTTTAATCAAAGAAGGAATCTTTTAGAGACTTTATATTTCGCGAGGTATATTTGGTCAGCTCTCAATACAAATCAGTTCTAATTACCTGATACAGAAAAATAACTCAAAAGACAAATATGTTAGTGCTTGCTCAAAATATCTCACAGAAAGGTAAACACATAATAGTTGCTTTGCTCAAAGATGAACGAGCCCAAATATAGGAAAGTCACTAAATAGGTAAAATTTTACCTATTTTATTTGAAATTCGTGAATCAGGTAGATATACCAAAGTTCCCTTGCATCTTCTAAAATTTATGATTTTTTGTAGGGATGGAGGAAAGAATAAGCTTTTCAAAATGAGGGTCCGAGCCTTGGAAGGCTGCCTACATATCTCGCAAGGGAGATAAATCAGGCCCTACGTAGTTCAACTAGTTTGAACATTTTTTCAAAAAATGAAAAATTTACCTCTTGTTAGATGAAAGAGTAAAAATTTAGAATTTTGAGAGTAGAGTTCGAATTTTATGGAGAAACTCAAGACTTAAAGAATATTTGTATGAACTTCTGATAGTAACTTGATTTTTTGCTTAGGGGATTCCAGAAACTTTCGAAAAGAAATGGACCAAAAGTCTTCAAACAAAGCAACAAAATCACTCAAATAGTTATAAAATATAACATGTAAACAGATATGGCGCGTCTAATCAGATATGTGACCCTTTTGTGCCAAGGTAGGCCTAACAATTTGAAGGATGTATAAGCAATTTGAAACGTCTCATCACCACAAAATATTTATACAAGCCTTATGAATAAACTGAATGGGGATACATGACATGGGGAAAGGAATACAAAAGTCAGTCCCATGCATGGGTACAGTCCTAAGCTAAGTCATCATGAAAAATCTCTTCTTCTTAACTTTTTGGCTTATCCGAACATCTTTAGATGAAGTAATGCCTCATGAAGATCTTTCTTTGACCAAACTAAGCTTATTAAATAAATAACTCACCCCAAGGGGCAATAGTTAACCATAACATATACATCCTTGAAATATGAACACATAAGCATAATCGTCCATTTGTGCCGAGGGCCACTATGGACTCAAGGTGGTCTACTAATGGGCCCAATACCCCTTGGGTACTAGGTCGACCTAGGCAAATGCTTAGAAGTAGGGATTTGATTTAACTCTATCTTATATTTTCTAAGATTTGTCTTACTAGACAATAGGTTCCTGAGCGGAAAACTCGAGTGAGGAGGCTACGTAGCCACATGAAAAAAGGTCCGGACACTCTGCACATATGTCAACTCTCCTAAATTTTTAATTTTTTGAAACAAGTTTGCGAGTGCGCAAAGCATACCTCACATGTATGTATGATAGTGTCCATTTTTTAGAATTGTAGGAAGTATGAGCGGAATGATAATTTATTCGAATTTAAATAAATAAAGTAAATAACAAAATTAAAATTACTAAACATTACAAAACAAATAGTTAGTCAAACAACCTAATCCAATGGTTAGAACCTAATTAAATCCCCAACAGATTCTTCATTTCTGTTATATTAAAAAATGACCTTGATTTTCAAAATTTTGACTTATTACTTAATTCATTTAAGTAAATCAAATTTTCAAAATTAAATAGAGTCGCTATTTAATTTTTAGGCAGAATCAAGAAAAACCTTAAAATATTTTTAAAAGACTTATACAGAAAAAAATCATTTAAAAATCTAAAGAAAAGGTTCACATTTCCAGTTCAAGAAGGTTTTATGCACTTGAAATGGCTGCTGATATGCGGTTGTCCAATGATTAGGAAATTCGACTAATTTTTTCAAAAAAAAATTGATTAACAGGCTTCAAAAGAAATTAGACAAAAAAGGTTTTAAGACTTAACAGAATTTATTTAATTTTGACAACTTAATAAAATTTTGAGAATTTTGAGATACTAGAATTTTAAAACTACTGAAACAATTAAATGTGAAAGAAAAGGGAATGTGAGATTTTTCAAAGAACAAACATTTGAACCATTTGAAAGGATTTCGTAAAAAATCCAATTTTTAGAAAATGATCTAAGTACATAAAAAATTCACAAAATCATTAGAATGAGATTTAAAACAAATGGTAGACTTCGGGGGAAATTACTTAGATTAAAACAAAATAACTACAAAATTAATGTTAGAGTTAGAGACAAATAGCAAGTATAACAAACAAATAAATATACAAGGAACAAGAAATAAAATAAGATTGGGCTTTGGCAGGCCCAACTTCAAAACCTGTCCTAATTCTAAAATTTGGGTCTGCCTAATCTTTTGGATTTTTGTTTGCTGCTGCTCTTTGAACTTGGGCTTTAGCCCTTTTTATCGTCTGTGTACATAAAGTTGTATACCGGGTGTATGTCAGTATATATTCACTGATTTTCCAGCTTCCATGGCTTGCATTTCAGCTCCAAAATTTTTCCTGAACATAACAAGGCTTTTTGAGATGAACAAGCTATTACGCCGAAAAATGATTTTTTTGAAAAGAAGATTCGAAAATCAGTTTAAAACTCATTTAATTTGAGAAAAAACCAATTTTTGAAATTTTAAAAGGAAAACAGAGTCGCCACCTAATTTTAAGGATAATTAGGAAACCAATAAAACATTTAAAAAGACCTAACAGAAAAATCT
>JAABOM020058380.1:0-13979 GCA_011800125.2 Solanum clarkiae | reverse complement strand
GGGGCTCCGGTTATTACATGGTAACAATATGTAAGCATAGAGTATACGTTAGTACATTTGAATGTACTAAGTATGTAGGATGCAATACAACAATATATAGGAAAAATAGTCAAGATTCATAATTAGGAAAATAGATGAACATATAACAATATGGCATGAATGAATGATACTTGATGCAAACATGCTTATATATAAAACATATTACATGTGTAGATAAGACCATTATCATAGAACAAGAAACTTAGTACTTGGAATCTAAGGTAGACCACCTCTTAGAAGTAATTGAGGTACCAATTCCTCAATTGGTTGATGGACATGACCACCCTCAATTGAAAGTGATAGAGGTACCAACCCTTCAATTGGTTAATGGCTTACAACCCCCATCCGAGGCGATTAAGGTACCAACCCCTCAATTAGTTGACGGACATGACCACCCTCCACCGGAGTGATTGAGATACCAACTCCCTAATTGTTTGATGGCTTACTATCCCCATCTGAGGCGATTGAGGTACTAACCCCTCAAATGGTTGATGGCTTACCACCCCCATTCGAGGTGATTGAGGCATCACCACTTAATTGGCTATGGTCAACACATAACACAATAGATACTTCATATGAAATCAACCAATACATATCAACCTTTTATCATCATAAAGTCACTTAACTCATATGCCAAGTATTAGGCCTTCAACAACTTAAGATACATTAATCTGATATTTCATCAAACACTTGGTAGGTGTGCAATGCTAGTGTAAAACCATGTAATTCAAGAGTGAAATCATGCAAGTAAATTCAATGCAAAACCACTCACCAACATTTGGTAACACCCTTATGCAATATACATCAAAAACCTTTATCAAATCTCAAGATAAATCTAAGATTCATGGCTCAAAACATGCATAAACAGTCACACTTTTACAAACCTCAACATTGTTCATAGTCAAATTCATAATTGGAGACCCATAAGTAAAATCAACTTAGAAACATGTAATTTAGGTAAAAAAAAAAAGAAGCTTGTGCACCATGGGGGAAATGACCCAATGGTTGAAACCCACATACCTTGACTTTGGAAAATTCTTGATGAAGATTGGAAATGAAGACTTGAAGCTTGAGTGAAATCCTTAAAATCTGGATGAGTTTTGGGATTTGTATTTTGGGGTGAAATATTTATCTAATTGTTTGATAGAGTATTAGGGGAATGTTTAGTATGATATGAAGGTGCAATGTGGCTAAGTATAGGTATTTACTCGCATTGGAGGACTTAGGACCAAGACTCAAAAGTATTGAACTGAACTAAAAAAACACTTCACAAAATAACACTATGGCACAACCCAGCTGTGTCGCGCTAGGGGCGCGCACAACTCACTAGAAATTATATTTTAGAAATTTGAAATTGTGATTCATTTGCTCGAAATTCGGGGTTAGACCAAATTCCTACTTAGTTTTTCCCCCTGATCAAGAATATCAAGTCGGATTTTCGATGTCACATATGAATTTTGAGATATCTGAAAATTACGATTCCAAACACTTACGACGCACATTTTCGAGAACTTTTTGGGGTCGTTTCAATATATTCCCCTTGGGATTCGTCCCTAAATGCCAAGGAAGTGTACATAAGATGAGTAATCGTGAAGAAATTGTCCACCCAAAAATAATGCATCAGCACACTTAAAGCACCATTTTCAAAATCTCAACATAAGTGTAAAAATTACCAGGAATTTTGTCAGTATAAACATGAGTGCATGCAAATGAAATAGGGGTTGAAACATGATACACGAAACCACATAGAAGACTTAGAATTAGTTCCTTAAGCTTAAGTACAATGGAAGAGATAAGGATATCATATTTGTGTGTCCGCTTCGGACTACCATGTCGCACTTTTGACATGTTGATTCCTCCAAAAGACCTTAACAGAAGCAACATCCTTGTTCCTCAACCTCCTCACTTGTATATCCAAGATCTCTAGTGTAACCTCTTCATATGTCAAGTTGTCTTCAACTGCCCCCACAACATCAAGAGACACAATAGCATTAGGGTCACCCACACAATTCCTCAACATAGACACATGGAAGATCGGATGAACCAATTCCATTTCACTAGGCAACTCCAACTCATAGGCAACCCTACCAATCCTCCTCATCACCCTGTAAGGACCCATAAATCTTGGACTTAATTTACCCTTCTTACCAAAATGAATCACACCCTTCATGGGTGACACCTTCAAATAAACCCAATCACTAACTTTAAATTCAAGCTCTCTTCTTCTCGCATCAGAATAGAACTTTTGATGACTTAGGGCTGTTTTCAACCTTTCTCTAATCAACTTTACCTTCTCTATAGCCTCTATAACCAAATCCGGTCCCAACAAAGCCATTTTACCCAGTATAAACCACCCAACCGGTAATCTGTAATGTCTACCACAGAGGGCCTCAAAAGTAGCCATGCCAATTATAAAATGATAGCTATTGTTATAAGCAAACTCAATCAATGGAATATGATCATCCCAACTAGCCTTAAACTCCAAAATACAAGCTTTAAGAATATCCTCAAGAGTTTGGACAGTTCTTTCGACTTGGCCGTCCATTTGAGGGTGAAAGGTTTCACTAAGTTTTACCTTGACTTCATGCCCTCTTTGGAAGGAACTCCAAAAATGTAAAGTGAATTGAGCACCACGATTCTATATGATAGGCAGAGGCACCCCATGAAATCTCATCAACTCATAAATGTACAATCTAGCATAGTCTTCGACCCTATAAGTAGTCTTAACCAGTAGGAAATGTGTCGACTTTGTCATTCTATCTACCAGAACCCAAATAGAATCAAAACCCTTCCTAGTCTTAGGCAACCCTACCACAAAATCCATGTTAATCTCTTCCCACTTCCAAGTAGGAATCTCTATATCTTGGGTTAGGCCACCCGACCTTTGATGTTCGGCTTTGACTTGTTGGCAACTATGACAACCGGATACAAATTTGGTAATGTCTTTCTTCATACCTTCCAACAAAACACATCCCTCAAATTCCTATACATCTTGATAGAACCAGGGTGAATAGAATAGGGAGGATAATGAGTCTCACAAGAATCTTCTCTCTCAAGTCATAACCACGAGGCACGGAAAACATACCTTGGTATCTAAGGGCACCATCTCCCCTTCGGGAGAAAACCTCCACCTTGCCCTCTCTCACCAAGGCCTTCAATTCTAACAAGGCAGAATCAAGATCTTGCTTTGCTTTTACGTCATCAACCAAGGAAGACTTTGAACCATCATTACCACAATAACCACCATTATCAACCTCTTCCAACCTAACCTCCAACCTAGCCAACCGTAGACCTCCCTAGCCACCTCTTTTCCCCCACCATCAAAATGAGCTAGGCTACCCATAGACACCCTACTCAAAGCATCAGCCATAACATTAGCCTTACTGGGATGGTAATGCACATTCATATCATAATCCTTAAGTGGTTCTAACCACCTTTTTTTGCCTCAAGTTGAGATCTTTTTGAGTGAACACATATTGGAGACTCTTATGATCGGTAAACACATCAATATGCACTCCATAAAAATAATGACGCCAAATTTTAAAAGCATAAACCGCGACCTCCTATTCAAGATCATGAATAGAATAATTATTTTCATGCATTTTCAGTTGCCCAGAAGCATAGGCTATAACTTTACCATTTTGCATCAATGGATAACCCAATCCAATACAGAAGGCATCACAATACACAACAAACCCTTCCAACTCTTTCGGTATAGACAAGATAGGAGCAGTGACAAGATTGTCCTTCAAGGTTTAGAAACACGTTCACACTAATCTGTCCAAATGAACGTAGCCTTCTTTTGAGTCAACTCAGTCATCAGAGAGGCAATAGAAGAGAACCTATTTAGAAACCTTTTGTAGTAGCTCGCTAAGCCCAAAGAGCTTTAAATGTCCGATGGGAATAATCGTCTAGGCCAATTTCTAAACACATCCATCTTAATACCATCCCCCGACACCACATGACCTAGAAAGGCAACCTCTTTCAACCAAAATGCACACTTCTAATATTTAGCATACAACTTCTCTTCCCTCAATCTTTGTAGCACTACCCTCAAATGAGACACATGCTCCTCCTCACTATGAGAATAGATCAAAATATCATCAATGAAAAGCACCAAACACAAATCAAGGTAGAGTTTAAAAACCCTATTCATAAGTCCTTGAAGATAGTTGGTTCATTGGTCAACCCAAAAGATATAACCAGAAATTCATAATGCCCATACCTAGTCCAGAAGGACGTCTTAGGAATGTTACACTCCCTCACCTTTACTTGATGATACCTGGATCGAAGATCAATGTTAGAGAAGTAACTAGCCCCTTGAAGTTGGTCAAACAAATCATCAATCCTTGGTAGAGGATACTTATTCTTGATGGTAACCCTATTACTTTTCCCGTAGTCAATACACATTTTAAGAGACCCATCCTTTTTCTTCACAAACAACACCTGTGCACCCCTAGGTGATTGGCTATGCCTAATAAAACCCTTCTCCAATAAATCCCTCAATTTCTCCTTCAACTCCTTTAACTCTGTCAGGGCTATATCGTAAGTGGGAATAGAAATGGGTTGAGTATCGGGGAGGAGGTATTTACCAAAGTTTATTTCCATTTCTAGAGAAACACCGGGAAGGTTATTTGGAAAGATATCAAGGAACTCATTTACAACTGGCACCGACTCTAGGGGAAGGACTTTGGACTCCATATCCCTAACACTCACAAGATGATAAAGACACCCCTTAAAGATCAACTTTTGAGATTTAATGCAAGAGATAAAGCTACCCTTGACCACCACATCATGACTCTCCCACTTCAGAATGGGTTCATTTGGGAATTGGAATTTGATCCTATGGGTTCTACAATCAATAGAGGCATAGTATGCATGCAACCAATCCATCCAAAGAATGACATCAAAACCAACCATATCCAACCCAACAAGATCTCAAGGCAATATTTTATGCAAGATGCAAATGGAAAAAATTTCTATAGACCTTCCTAGCAATAATAGATCCACCAATAGGAGTAGACACCTCAAAAGACTCATACAACAATTCGAGCTGAACATGAAATTTTTTGGCAAAAAAAGGAGTAATAAAAGAAAAAGTGGCACCCGGGTCTATTAATGCATACACATCAAAATCATAGACTTTTAACATATCGGTGATGATATCGGGCACCTCATCTACCCCTTGCCACCCATGTAAATCATAAAACCCATTGGGCCTTGCGGTACCATCTTGTTGGGCTCCTTTCCCCAAAGGAACCGCATTAGCACCCCGGCCTTGAGGACAAACATCCTTACCGTTGTTGTGATTTCGTGGACAATCAATAATCTTGTGGCCTACTTCCCCATAACCAAAACAAGTATTGGTATCCGTCAAGCATGGGCCACCATGGCCCCTAGCACACTTTGGATACACGGATCTAGGCGTCACACCACCACCCTCTTGGGGCCTTGGGTAGTCATTGGCAAATCTCCCACTAGGTGCATCAGAAGACCCTTGGCCTTGGTAAAACTGGCCACCCTTGTGACTTTGGAACTTACCATCAAAGCGGGCCTTCTTAGCCTCATGACCCCTTCTCTTCCTTAATTTCTCCCCCTTCAATTATTCGGCATAAGTCATCAAGCGGGACAAATCCATGTCATTAATCAACATGGCAATATGACATTCTTCACTTACCAAATCAGATACACCCATCATAAACTTATTCATTATAGAGCTTGATTCAGCGACCAAGTGTGGAGCATATTTTGAGAGTTGTTTGGACTTGAGGGTATACTCCCTCACACTCATACATCTTGCTTCAAGTTCATGAACTCTATCATTTTGGCCTCCCTAAGCTCAAGAAAGAAGAACCGACTGTGGAAAGCCGCCTTAAACTCCTCCCATAGAACCACATTGTTGTTCCCCTTCTCCTCCTTCCATTAAGTTTACCATATTTGAGCCACTCCCTTGAGTTGGTAAGCCACCAACTCCGCCTTTTCATCCGACCTCATACCCATAATGGACCACACCTTGTATACCTCATCAATAAATTCTTGAGGGTCCTCATTAATCTTTGACCCTTGGAACTCTGGTGGGTTCATCCTTATAAAGTCTCTCACCCGAGATGTCGGAGTAGGAGCATGAGGGGCTAGGGCCCCTTGGTTGACTTTATTAGCCACAACTTGAGCTAGCAAAGTGAGAGCATCCCAGAGCACACCATGAGCTGATTTTTTTCTCGGGTGTGCGGGCTCTTCTTCCTCTTGTGTTAGGCATGATATAACATAGCAAAAAACAATCGTTAAAGGGGGGAAAACCTTACCTTAACTTCTATAGCACAACATAGAGTAAGAAGAAAGGAAACATTTCCTAAAACATCGCATAGCCCTTTACTCATAGTTGTGGTGCACAATACAACCGTGAATAAGACGCTAATCGATGGGGTATGTTGGATGTCGAGGACCATTAACAACCTAGTGCTCTGATACCAAGTTTGTCACAAAGCCTAGGGTCTAGACGTGACATGACGAATAGGGAATCCGAAAGGACCCTAATAAAGCCTCTTCACATATTATTACACATCTTTGATCGTGGAAGCAATGAAAGAACAATAAGAGATAGTAAATAGGGATAAACGGAACTAAGGAACATCCTGCATATAATAAAACCTCAAAGAGTCAATAGAGAGTCAAGCTTATAGAATCATTACATATCTTGTCCAACAACACCTCTAAACATAGAACTTAACGGGGGCCATGAAAAGAAATCGAGATAACCCTCATAGTCAAATCATACAATAAAGAAAAGAGAGTATGTACATAGCGTAAATCAAGAGAAGTATATCCTCAAAGTTGAGGATTAACCAACTTGCTTGGAGTGATAATACACTAGCCACGCGGAGGAGGAAGATTATCAAGTGGGGCTCTGGTTCCTATGTGGTAACAACATGTAGGCATAGAGTATGCGTTAGTACATCTAAATGTACTAAGTATGTAGAATTCAATGCAATAATAGATAGGCAATGTAGTCAAAATGCATAATTATGCAGTAGATGAACATATAACAATATGACATTCATGAATCATACTTGAAGTAAACATGCACATATATAGAACATATTACATATGTAGGATAAGATCGTAATCATAGACCAAGCAACTTAGTACTTGGAATAAAAGGTAGACCACCCTTTAGAAGTGATTGAGGTACCAACCCCTCAATTGGTTGATGGACATGACCACCCTCCATCGGATGTGATTGAGGTGCCAACCATTTAATTGATTGTTGGCTTACAACCCCTATCCGAGGCGGTTGAGGTACCAGCACCTCAATTGGTTGACAGACATGACCACCCTCTGCCCGAGTGATTGAGGTACCAACCCCCAAATTTTTTGATGGATTACCACCCCCATCCAAGGGGATTGAGGTACCAACCCCTCAATTAGTTGATAGCTTACACCCCCATTCGAGGTGATTGAGCCATTACCTCTCAATTGGCTATGTTCAACTCATAAAACAATAGATACTTCACATGAAATCAACCCATACATATCATCATTTTATCATCTTAAAGTCACTTAACGCATATGCCAAGCATTAGGCCTTCAACAACTTAAGATACATTAACCAGACATTTCATCAAACACTTGGTGGGTGTGCAATGCTAGTGTAAAATCATGCAATTCAAGAGCAAAATCATGCAAGTAAATTCAATGTAAAACCACCCACCAACATTTGGTAACACCCTCATGCAATATACAACAAAAACCTTCATCAAATCTCAAGATAGATCTAAGATTCATGGCTCAAAACATGCATAAACAACCATACTTTTACAAACCCCAACATAGTTCATAGTCAAATTCATAATTGAAGACCATAAGTAAAATCAACTTAGAAACATGTAATTTAGGTAAAAAGAAAGCTTGGGCAATATAGTTGAAAGGTTCCAATGGTTGAAACCCACATACCTTGACTTTGGAGAATTCTTGATGAAGATTGGAAATGGAGACTTGAAGCTTGAGTGAAATCCTTAAGATCCGGATGAGTTTTCGGATTTGAGTTTTGTGGTTAAATATTTGTCTATGTGTTTGAGAGAGTATTAGAGAATTTTTAGCATGATATGAAGGTCAAATGTGGCTAAGTATAGATATTTAAATGCATGGGAGGACTTAGGCCCAAGACCCAAAAGTCTTTGACTGAACTAGGAAAAAAGCTTCACAAAATAACACTATGGCGCGCCCCAGCCGCGTCTCACTAGACCCATTTCCCACTTAATTTTGTCCCCTAATAAAGAATATGAAGTTGGATTTTTGATATCACATACGAATTTTGAGATACATAGAAATTATGATTCTGATTACTTCCGAGGCACATTTTCAGGCACTTTTTGGGGTCGATTCAATATCTCCCCCTTGGGAACATTCATCCCCAAATGTCAAAAAAGCATACATAAGAAGAGTAATCATGAAGAAATCAGCCCTCCAATAATAATGCATCAACACACTTAAAACACCATTTTCAAAATCTCCACATAAGTGTAAAAATCACCATGAACTTTGTTAATATAAACATGAATGCATGCAAATGACATAGGGATTGAAACATGAGAAATGAAACAAAATAGAAGACTTAGAATTAGTACCTTAATCTTGAGTAGAATGGATGAGATAAGTATATTGTTTTTGCATTTCCGCTTTGGCCTCCCATGTAGTACTTTTGACTTGTTGATTCCCCAAAAGGACCTTAACGGAAGCAACATCCTTGTTCCTCAACCTCTTCATTTGTCTATCTAAGATCTCTACTGGAACCTCTTCATATGTCAAGTTGTCTTCAATTACCCCCACAACATCAAGAGGCACAATAGCATTAGGGTCACCCACATAATTCCTCAACATAGACACATGGAGACCGGATGAACCAATTCCATTTCAGTAGCCAACTCCAACTCATAGGCCACCTTACTAATCCTCTTCATCACCCTATAAGGACCCATAAATCTTGGACTTAATTTACCCTTCTTACCAAAACTAACCACAGCCTTTATGGGTGACACCTCCAATAAATCCAATCACCAACTTTAATTTCAAGCTCTCTTCTTCTCACATCGGAATAGGACTTTTGTTGACTTTGGGCTATTTACAACCTTTCTCTAATCAATCTTACCTTCTCTGTATCCTCCATAACTAGATTTGGTACCAACAAAGCTATTTCTCCAACTTCAAGCCACCCAACCGTGATCTACAATGTCTACCATAGAGGGCCTCAAAAGGACCCATAGCATTGCTAGAATGATACCTATTGTTGTAAGAAAATTCAATCAATGGAAGATGATCATCTCAAATATCCTTAAAATCCAAAATACAAGCTCTAAGCATATCCTCAAGAGTTTGGATAGTTCTTTCGTCTTAGCCATCCATTTGAGGGTGAAAGGTCGTTCTAAGCTTTACCTTGCTTCCAAGGCCTCTTTGGAAGGACCTCCAAAAATGTGAAGTGAATTGAGCACCACAAATATGATAGTCAAAGGCACCCCATGCAATCTCACCAACTCATAAATGTACATTTTAGCATAGTCTTCGGCCCCATAAGTAGTCTTAACCGGTAGGAAAGGAGCCGACTTTGTAATTCTATCAACCACAACCCAAATAGAATCAAAGCCCTTCTTACTATTAGGCAACCCTACCACAAAATCCACTTTAATATCTTCCCACTTCCAGGTAGGAATCTCTATGTCTTGGGTTAGGCCACCCGGCCTTTGATGTTTGGCTTTGATTTATTGGAATCTATGACCACTGGATACAAATTTGGTAATATCTTTCTTCATACCTCCCAACCAAAACACATCCCTCAAATCCCTATACATCTTGGTAGAACCGGGGTGAATAGAATAGAAATAATTATGAGCCTCATCAAAAATCTTCTATCTCTAGTCATCAACACAAGGCACACATAACCTACTTTGGTACCTAAGGGCACCATCTCTCCTTTGGGAGAAAACCTCCATCTTGTCCTCTCTCACCAAGGTGTTCAATTCTAACAAGGAGGAATCAAGATCTTTCTTTGCTTTTACCTCATCAATCAAGGAAGACTTTGAACCATCTATAACCAAAATACCACCATTATCAACCTCTTCCAACCTAACCCCTAATCTAGCCAACCGATGGACTTCCCTAGCCACCTCTTTCCCCCCACCATCAACATGGGCTAGGCTACCCATAGACACCCTAATCAAAGCATCCTCCACTACATTAGCCTTACCAGGATGATAATACACACTAATATCATAATCATTAAGAAGTTCTAACCTCCATTTTTGCCTCAAGTTGAGATCTTTTTGAGTGAACACATATTAGAGACTCTTATGATTGATAAACACATCAACATGCACTCCATACAAATAATGACGCCAAATTTTCAAAAAAAAAAATGGCGGCCAATTCAAGATCATGAGTAGAGCAATTCTTTTCATGCACTTTCAGTTGCCTAGAAACATAGGCTATCACCATTCCATTTTGCATCAACACACAACCCAAACCAATCCGGGAGGCATCACAATGCACAACAAACCCTTCCAACCCTTCCAGTAGAGACAAGATAGGAGCGGAAACAAGCTTGTCCTTCATGGTTTGGAAACTCTTTTCACACTTATCGGTCCACAAAACTTAGCCTTCTTTGAGTAAACTTAGTCATGGGAGAGGTGATAGAAGAGAGCCCATTCACAAACCTTTGATAGTAACTCGCTAAGCCCAAGAATCTTCTAATATCTGATTGGGTCAATGGTCTAGGCCAATTTCTAATCACATCCATCTTTTTAGGATCCACCTTAATACCATCCCCCAAACACCACATGACCTAGAAAGGAAATCTCTTTCAACCAAAATTCACATTTCTCATATTTAGCATACAACTTCTCTTCCCACAGTGTTTGTAGCACTACTCTCAAATGAGCCACACGCTCCTCCCCACTACGAGAATAGATACAAATATCATTAAAGAAAACTAACACAAACAAATCAAGGTAGGGTTTAAAAATAATATTCATAAGATCCATGAAGATTTTTGATGCATTGGTCAACTCAAAAGACATAACGACAAATTCATAATGCCTATACCTAGTTCGAAAGGCCATCTTGGGAATGTCACACTCCCTTAGCTTCACTTGATGATACCTGAACAAAAGATAAATCTTAGAGAAATGACTAGCCCCTTGAAGTTGGTCAAAATAAGTCATCAATACTTGGTAGAGGATACTTATTCTTGATGGTGACCCTATTAAGTTGTTGATAGTCAATACACATTCTAAGAGACCCATCGTTCTTCTTCACAAATAACACTAATGTACCCCAAGGTGATTAGCTAGGCCTAATAAAACCCTTCTTCAACAAATCCCTCAATTGATCCTTCAACTCCTTTAACTCTGCCAGGGCCATACAGTAAGGGGGAATTGAAATGGGTTGAGTATCGGGGAGGAGGCCTATACCAAAGTCTATTTCCCTTTCGGGAAGATCACCGAGAAGGTCATTTGGAAAGACATCAAGGAACTCATTTACCGACGGAACCAACTCTATGGGTACGACTTTGGACTCCACATCCCTAACCCTCACATGATGATAAAGACATCCCTCAAAGATCAACTTTTGAGCTTTAATGCAACAGATAAACCTACCCTTGACCACCACATCTTGACTCTCCCACTCAAGGATAAGTTCATTTGGGAATTGGAATTTGACCCTACGAGTTCTATAATCAATAGAAGCATAGTATGCGTGCAACAATCCATCCCAAGAATGACATCAATATCAACTATATCCAACTCAACAAACGGCAATATTTTATGCAAGATGCAAATGGGACAATTTCTATAGACTTTCCTAGCAACAATAGATGCACCAATGGGAGTAGACACCTCATGAGACTCACACAATAATTTGGGCTCAACATGAAACTTTTTTGCAATAAGAGGACTAACAAAAGAAAGAGTGACACCCAGGTCTATCAATATATACAAATCAAAATCAAAGACTTTTAACATACCGGTGATGACATCGGGCACCTCATCAACCCCTTGCCTCCCATGTAAAACATAAAATCGATTGTGCCTTGTGGAACCACCTTGTTGTCCTCCTCTACCCAAAGGAACTGCATTAGCACCCCGGCCTTGAGGACGAACATCCTTTCCCTTGTTGCGATTTTGTGGACAATCAATCATCTTATGGCCTACATCCCCACAACCAAAACAAGCATTAGTATCACTCAATCATGGACTACTGTGGCCCCTACCATACTTTGGACACACAGGTCTAGGCCTCACACCACCACCCTCTTGAGGCCTTGGTTAATCATTGGCAAATCTCCCAGTAGGAGCATGAGAAGACCCTTGGCCTTAGTGAAACTGGACACCCTTCTGATTTTTGAACTTATCATTAAAGCGGGCCTCTTGGCCTTTTGACCCTTTCTCTTCCTCAATTTCTCTCCCCTCCAATTGTTCCACAAAAGTCATCAAGCGGGAAAAATCCATGTCATTAATCAATATGGCGGTACGACATTCTTCACTCACCAAATTGGATACACCCATCACAAACTTATTCATTCTAGACCTTGATTCAGGAACCAAGTGTGGAGAATATTTTGAGAGTTGGTTGAACTTGAGGACATACTCCCTCACACTCATAGAATCCTGCTTCAAGTTCATGAACTCCATCATTTTGGCCTCGCTAAGCTCAAGAGGGAAGAATCAGTTGAGGAAAGCTGCCTTAAACTTCTCCCATAGAACCACATTTTGTTTGCCTTCTCCTCCTTCCATTGAGTGTACCATATTTGAGCCACCCCCTTATGTTGGTAAGCCGCCAACTCTGCCTTTTCTTTCTACCTCACACCCATAATGGAAAACACCTTGTATATCTCATCAATAAATTCTTGAGTGTCCTCATTCACCTTTGACCCATGGAACTCCAGTGGGTTCATTCTCATAATCTCTCTCATTTGCGATGCCAGAGTAGGAGCATGAGGGTCTTTGGCCCCTTGGTTGACTTAATTAGCCACAACTTGAGCTAGCAAAGTGAGAGCATCCCGGAGCTCACCATGAGCCAATTGTTCCTCGGGTGTGCGGGCTCTTCTTCCTCTTATATTAGGCATGATCTAGCATAGCAAAGAATAATCATTAGGGGGAAAACCTTATCTTAACTTCTATAGCAGGACATAGAGTAAGAAGAAGGAAAGCATTTCCTAAAACGTCTCATAGCCCATTACTCATAGTTGTGGTTCACAACACAACCATGAATAAAACTCTAATCGACGTGGTATGTTGGATGCTGAGGACCATTAACAACCTAGTGCTTTGATACCAAGTTTGTCACGACCCAAGCCTAGGGCCTAGACGTGACACGGCGAATGGAGAACTCAAAGGGACCCCAATCAAGCCTCTTCATATATCATTACACATCCTTGGTCGCGAAAGCAATGAAAGAACAATAAGAGATACTTAATAGGGATAAACGGGGCTGAGGGACATCTTTCATATCGTAAAACATCAAAGAGTCAAGAGAGAGTCAAGCTTATAACATCATTACATATCTCTTCCAATAACACCTCTAAACATAGAACTTAGTGGGGGCCAAGACAAATAACTTGGCTCAACCTCATAGTCAAAGCATACATTAAAGGAAAGAGAGTCTGTACATAGCATAAATCAAGAGAAGTATGTCCTCGAAGTTGCGGACTCACCAACTTGCTTGGAGAGATATCACACTATCCACGTGGAGGAGGAGGATGATCAAGTGGGGCTCTGGTTCCTACGTGGTAACATCATGTAGGCATATAGTATGCATTACTAAATTTGAATGTACTAAGCATGTGGGATGCGATGCAACAATAGATATGCAACATAATCAAAATGCATAATTAGGCAATAGATGAACATATAATAATATGACATGCATGAGTGATACTTGAAGTACACATA
>JAABOM020058379.1:0-13980 GCA_011800125.2 Solanum clarkiae | reverse complement strand
GGAAAAAAAATTACCTGAGTTCAACTTACCCAACATTCACAACAATATTCCCAATTGGATAGTTATACTTAATTTAACAAATACGGGGTCTAACATGCTCTAGCTTAGAAACTCCTCAATTCAACATATAATAGTTTACTGGCAAAAAATGTTATTACAAATTATTTGTATGCTCATTTTGAGGAAATCTCACATAGAAATTCTTGAGAAGATGGTGCAGTGAAGTAGTATATGAGCTATCAAAGTTAGTTATAACTGAACTAGTAGATCAAAAGAAAAAAAACCCAATCTTTTAGCTTTCCAGTGCTTATATAAATTAACATTTCAACATATGGAAAATATCTGCAATAACCCATCTTGAGAGGAGATGTCCCATATCGGTAAAACACAGGAGAGATGTTGGGCACATAAAGTAATGGACTTGTATATATACTATGAGGCGCCTTTTGGGGTGATCCCAAAGGGACAAATCCATGATTGGCTAGGCCCAAGAGCGAACAAAACTTCACAGTGTTGGGTCAGGTCGTTACAGATGATATTAGAGCCACTCTTGTGTCAGTCTTGTCGATGTGGGGCTAAAGTTCAGCTGAGTTTGGGCAAATCTCGGTAAGACGGGGCAAACCTCAGTACTGAGTCTAGGAAAATCTCATGTGGTGGGGTAAACTTCAGCGAGGATGCTGAGTCCATAGAGGGGGTGTATGTAACAACCCATCTTGAGAGGAGATGTCCCACATCAACAAAACACAGGAGAGATATTGGGTATATAAAGTAATGGATTGGTCTATATACTGTGAAGCGTCTTTTGAGGTGAGCCCAAAGGGACAAATCCGTAATAGGCTATGCCCAAGAGTGGACAATACTTCACAGTGTTGGGTCAGGTCGTAATAAATTCAATCAGTGACAATGCTTCGTAATGAATTTTATTGTATCTAAAAGGTTGTTTTTTAGTGACGACATAGTTTTGTCGGTGGTAGTAAATTTTTTAGTGACAAAATCATACCATTAACTACAAAAAAATACAGTTTTTATGAAAAATGAATTTGTCACAAATGTTCATAGATTTGGGGATGATTTTTCATTTTGTAGTTAATGTAACCTTTTTAACGATGAAGCATTAAGTCGTCTTTATATACTTTTACCGACCCACATTTAGAGACGATGGAGTGACAAAATTCTTTTTGTCACGCAAAATTTTAGTGATGAAATATCATTTATAAGTGACGATATTATTTGTCTCTGATAACCAAATTTGTTGTAGTGTTTGTTTGTTGCTCTTCTATGCTTCCACGAAACCGAGGATGTGCTATGTACTCTTAAGAGGCTTGTTTGGGATCCTTCGGGTTCCCATTCTTTGTGTCACGTCTAGGACCTTAGCTTGGGGTGTTACAGTGGAGTTTCACACATCATATGATGCTACTATGATGAAGCCTACTCTGAAGAAGGCTAAGCCTATAGCTCAGTCTCCATTGACCCAGACGCTAGTGCATGGAGTTCCTGTTGATTTGTCAGAGACTACCATTTGAAGATTTCTTTTTGATCCTGATCTTCAGGCTTATATTACCACAGCAGAGTTCAACTATAGATTGGGACAGGCATAAGACCGTATTGTGACTAGAGATAGGGCCCAAAATGCCGCTTTACTAAGATGGGTTGCCAACCACATTATTAAGCTAGGCACGGACGCTGACTAGGTGTCCGGTTCCATGCCTCATGTAAAGGCCTCACTCAATATTGTAACAAGTTTTGTTGGGAAGCGGTTCATACATAGATCTAGCCAACTCACGTAGATAATACACTCACGCCAGACTGCGCCATCCTTGTAGCCAACATCATAGCTAGTTATGAAATTGACTTTGCTCATTGCATAGTAGAGGAGATTCATGAGCGAGCACTGAGGAGATAGACATCCATTTCCTTCCCCTGCCTGGTTCACCGATTATCCGTTGATGTAAGGGTAGAGATCATTCCTAATGTCAATATTATGATAAATGTTCAGAGGACCCAGGATGCCATCCTGATTAAAGCTAATGAGATTCTTATTGCATCAATGTGAGCACCACACTCTATAGTCAAATTACCAGAAATGTTCATCGAGCCTCCGCATCTTGAGACTCACCACCACTACTGTTGCTGATGAGTCTGAGAGGGCCTCACAAATTGATGTTGAGATGAGATGTGGCCTACTTCTACTTCCTCCACTATACCAGAGGTCATTCTGACACGTCCTCAACCCACTGGTATAGCCTATGTATCTGTGGTATCTGTTCAAGCCCTACTTTAGCTTTAGACTTAGACCAACTCCTAGTTGACTCCATTACTAAAGAAGATCAATCCTTGGGTTCGCAAGGCCATTTTTGAGTCAGAGGAGCACATGTAGGAGCGTTTCACAACCACTCTTCATCAAAGATTATCACTTCTATGTGGCCATGTTAATGCATTAAAAAGCATGTGAAGGATTGCCTTAGTTCGACTAAGATACCAGACTTGTTTTTCATCCGGATAGAGATCCAATAGCTTCACAAGGAGATGAGAGCAGCAGAACCAACACCATTGATGATTCCCATGACTTCTATCACTACATCGGTGTTAGACTTGTTCGCAGATGAGCCCACAATTCCCGCCTCTAGGAAGAGGCGAAATATGAGAGATATGATCCATATGCTGCTTGATAACATACCCAGAGGATTGAGCGACAATAGATGGAGGTTTCCAAATAGGCCTCCATAGTGGATGAGGTAATGTCATGATCATATGAGTAGGAGATTGCATTGGGTGGTGGACCCTCAGTAAAGGCTACCACGATAGAGTGGACTACCCAAGTGGTTGAAGGTACTTCATCCAGACTGATACTAGTGTATAGGTGTCCAGGTACATTATTTTTTACCTCTATATTGGTTTTTGGTACTATGTTGTTCCATTGAGGATAATGCAAAAAATTTTAGATAGGTTATGGGTGGTTACAGGCCTCAGCAAAAGTCTGAGTAATCAAGGCCTATATCTACTCCTTTTTTTGAGTTTGTGCAGTTTTCTTGCATCTGTTCTTTTCCTAGGGACATTTATTTTCTTTTGAGCTGGCATATTTAGGATGTATAGGTAGTACTAGTAGCATATTGTACTGATGTTTGTGCGATATGTTGATTTATACTGAAAAATGATACCTTATATTTTTGAAATTATTGATGTGTTGATAGATAGTTGTGATAGCAATCATATTGGATTGGTAGATCACATTGTTTGTTCTTGTCACGCCCTGAGAGGGTACCCTAGAGGTGGCCGACACTCAAAGACTATTGCTGGTCCTCAAGAAAACCACTTGGCCTCATCACATTTACTCAATCGATATATTTAACAAATCAACGGAAGACTATGATAAAAATGCAATGAGTATCCTCTAGAAGTAGGGGAAGGCTCACCAACTCAGCTGCCTATGATAGATCCTCAATGATGGACTTGTTTATAATCTCTAGTACCTTTCTTTGTATCATAAAATAATGCAGTCCAAATGGACCTCAGTACGTCGAATGTACGAGTATATAAAATGACAGAATGAAACAAATAAAGGTAGAATAATAATCAATGCAGAAATAGTCAATCAAAAATGTCAAATTTCTATCTAAAGTAAGAATAGAGAGTAGACAATGACCCATCACAGATAATCTAATCATTCTATCCAATCATAGTACTATCAGTACAGAATGTTTGTGGGAGTCTATCTTATCCAACAATAATCACTTATGAGCCAGTGATCATACAATAATCCAATTGATGTTTCTACATCCTTTCAATACCTTGCAAGAGTAAGAACAAATCGAATCCATAGTGGATCTGGCAATCACGTCCTCTATTATTTTAGGGACACCTTATCATGAGGAAACATCTACTTTAGTGGTTCAATCTTCTCCTATGTTTGACGACGTAGTTAATGAGTTTTAGTTGGACTTACTCTCACTCGTTTTGGTGTTCGATACTCCTCCCAAAACTCAGTACTCATAAAGAAACGATCTCAATCAATCCAATTAATGTGTCTTATAAGGACTTATATCAATCTGTCAACCTTTCAAGAGTGAATTAAATAATCACATCGAAGGACTTTCAATTTAGACTGATCTTTTAGAGTTCAATTAAAAAGACTCTTAGGTCCATCAAATTCTATCAATCTATCATCATGCTCTTATCATAATCACAATCATAATCAACATTCTCAAATCAAGGCTCTAGACTCTATCACTAGGTTCATTTTCAGGAAAAAAAAATTTCTAAGTGTCAGTTGTTATGAAGGTTTCTATGAACCATACATTCTTCTACGATCCGTATTTCCTACTCGTGGAATGATGGCCAACTTGATGAAATTTGGGATTTTTTGGAATCCAATGTGCGGCTTATTAGACAGCCCATGGAATGACTTACGAGTCATAAGTTGGTTGTAGAAGGTGAATCAGAGAAAAGTCTCTGAGAGTCTAAAATGGCATCAGATGAAACCCCAACCTACAACCCGTATAATGGACCACGACCCATAAATAGGGTCTTGTGGTACTGTTCGGCAAGATTTTTAAAGGGGTAAATTTGATATTTACTATTATCCTACTACTATCCTACGTTGTTTAAGACCTCAAAAGACCCCTTATCAGGCCTTTACAACCCTAATTCACCTCATTCCTCCTCACTAAAAAATACTCTTAAGTCTTAGAACTCTCTCAAGGCGTTCAAGTGTGTGGTGTAAGCTAGGGTTTCAAGTTTTCCCATCTCCAAATCAGACTTCCTCCACAAAATCATACTAACATATGCGGGTTTTGATTGTGGAGACCATTCCTCCACAAGCTCAACCATTTTTCTTCTCGTTTGTGATTTCTCAAATAATGGTATTACATGGTGTTTTTATGAAACCTTTTATATGGTGATAATACGAAGTCTTTTATGTTGATATGCCTTTGCATATGATTAAGCATTCAAAAGCCATGTGCAATTTTATGGGTTTTAAGAGGGTTTGATAATGTCGTGGTTAGGTTTTACTATATGACGGTGGATTATTTGAATAATGAATAAGTGATCCTAGTTTATAACTCTCATGGCATTTACTCATTGATGAGTCCATATTTTGGACTCTTTTTGGGGGGTAAATTGCAAGGAAACATTGCTCTTAGTGTGCTACTCATTCCATTTGCTAACAAATATGCATGTTCCATGACAAGAAATGGAGTTAAAAGTGCTCAAAAGGTTAATACTTGGTGGAAACTTGAAAAGTGAGCAAAAATGCTGAAAGGCGGTGAAAAGTGATATCGTTAACATACTTCGCAATCCGCTAAACGCTCAAGGAGATCACCTAGCTATGTGTAAATTAAGGTTCTAAGTCAATTCAAAAGTGCATTAGGATTGCTGTCACAAATCATTCTCGGTGATACGCCGAAGTGCACAAGTGAATGGTTAAAGTTGCAGCACCAAAGCCCCAAAAGACTGACAGAAAGGTGATATGGGGAATACTTCGGCACATTTCTTAATTGGAAATGCAGAGTAAATAGTTATTGCCTAATTTTCAATGGAAGAAGCCTCATAGAGATGCACCAAAAAGCGATCAAGTGCACATTTGGGGCATTGTCGAAGTGCTCGGTGATGGTCAGACTTGACTGCCAAATAGCATTTTACAACAAAAACTTTCACACATTTGTATGGAGTATACAAATAATTTAGAAAGAACATTGTATGTCATTTGTTCATTGGATATCAGAACAATTAGTCTATAGTAGTAGTACATAGAACTTTCCTCTTAGAGTCAAGGGAGGCTAGAGTTTTGAACCTTTGGGGCATCAAATTAGAGAAGATTAGTTGGTGATAATCAAGTGATTTGTACTCAATCTTGTTACCCATGACTTCTGATACTATGTACGGTATTCAATCTTTAATTTTTAACATGTGTGGCTAAATCACCATTCCCCCCCCCAACACACACCATTTTAATTTTATTTGTTGGGCTAGTGCTATATAGTTTATTTGGGTGAATTATATCCGTTCCTAAGTTTAATGTACAAATTTCAAGGTTGCTCACTTGGGGTTTTGTTTTATATCTCTGAATGTTTCTTAGCCGAAGCATTTAGGGTGTGGAATGGATATAAGGCTAAAAACCTTAGGGGGTTTCATTTGATATCCACATTCATAGATTCAATGGCCAAGGTAGTTGATGTTTCGATAGACTTCTTAGACTCGACAGTTTGCATGCGATATCTTAGCTGATTCATGTGAAACACCTATCTATCATAGGTGATTTGGGTTACAAACAACCTAGCCTATTCATTTAATATCAACTCATGTAGTCATGTATCTAGACCTATTTGATAGATTGATTCCCATATTTGCACATCCCCAACATCTTCCCTTAATAGTTATTTAATTCATTAATTAGAACTCTTGTTAGCTCAACTTTGTTCTAATTATTGTAACCCCTCAGATCCTATAATTACTTGGTCTAACGAACCACTTCCGCCTTGAACAATGATTCCTTGTAGGAACGACCCTAACCTCTAAAGTTGGGTTATTATGCTGATGACGACCGCCCCCTTTTGCCTTTGAGTAGTCGGGTTGAGCGACATCAAAAATGACACTGTTACCGGGGAGTCCGCATGTTCGTATTGGAAGTGTTTATTGAGATTTCTTATTGTAGTTAGAATTCTTTTTACTATTTTTTTTGTTGATTGTACAATGTGTAAAGATAAAGGATGATAAGAGCGTTCACGGTGAGAATGTTTGGGACATGAACGGGATCCAAGATATCAATTAGGATCAGGTTAGAAGCACAGGTTCCATCTGACTACCCCTATTGGATGGAGGAGTTAATTTACATGTAACAAGCACTATGTTACCCCTATTGGCTGGAGGAGTTAATTTACATGTAACAAGCACCATGTTACAACTCTTCCAACTAAAGAGCTTGTTCGGAGGGCTTAGCCGCGAAGATCCTCATGAACACTTGAGGAACTTTGTTGATGTGTGTCTCCTATTCAACTTTAGGGGAGTGAGCCAGGAAGCTATTCAACTAAGGCTATTTCCCCACTCCATCATGAAGAGGCTTTTAGGTGGCTGGAGGAGTTGCCTCGTGATTCTATTACTTCATGAGAGGAGCTACAAAATGCATTCCTAGAGAGATTCTTCCCTCCCTCAAAGAAGATCAAATTGAGAAAAAACATTGAGAACTTAAAACAGCTAGAGGGTGAGTCGTTGCATGAAAATGGCTCCAGTGTCAAAAACTCTTACTTCTGTGCCCTAACCATAGAGTTCTGGACCATATGCTCTTGCAATACTTTTACATGAGTCTTAATGTTGCAAGAAAAGGAGTAGTTTATCAGCTAGTGAGAGGAGGTTTAATGACACAATTATTCACTAAAGCTTGTAACCTCCTGGATGGCATGACAAAAACTAGTAGAAAATGGTACACAAGAGATGATGTAGTTCCTTCAACCCACAGAAGTCCTACCAAGGAGCAGCTTGCTAAAGATCGAGAAAGGGATGAGAACATGGCTAAGATGTTAACACATCTCGATCTTTTGTCTAAGCATTTCATGGGAGGAAATCACAAGAGTGTGAATGTTGTGGGAGCTACCGGGGAGAGGTGGTGTTTGAGGGTGCACCATTTGAAGTTAGTTACAACAAAGAATGTCATTATATGGGTAACCAAATGGTGGGTTCTCGATCGGCTTTTCAAAGGCCACCCAGGAATCAAGGTTAGAACAACAACTTCGATGGTGAGATTGAGCATAGACTCACCAACCTCAAGTTGGGGGTTGGCAGAACCGTGAGTGAGATAGGTACATTCTACCATATGATAGAGTGAAGGATACTGAACCAGTGGTTAATCAAGAGAATCCTTGAACCTGGGATATGCTTTCATGAATTTTGAGTAAGGTAGAGGCCTTGAACAAGGTTCTAAAAGAAACGAAATCTAATTTTTTCCAGCTGAGTCAAACTATGACGCTTCATTTGGCATCCATTAAACATCTAGAAACATAAGTAGGAATATTTCATGTCATTTGAGCCATCGTTCAAATAGGAGTCTACCTAGTGATATAGTGGCCAAACCCAAAAAAAGTGATCCACAGTGCTTAGCCATAACTATTCGAAGTGGAAAGTAGGTCGAAGCTACTAAACCATTACTTGCTGTTGATGAAGGTTTGAAAGAGGTAGAAGAAAAAAAAGGATATGATTGTTGTTGAGGATGATGAGTAGGAGGCTCAAGTTGTAGGTGATGATGTTCTCGGTAATCCCGAGAATGATAAGCAAGAGAAAAGTATAGATAATGTGATGAAAGCCAAGAACACTCTCCCCAAAAATTTAATCCAGTTGTCAGGCAGAAGGCACCTCACGTCAAAGTTAAGCCTTTATTCCCAAAAAGGTTAAAGAAGAAAGAAGAGGATACTAAGTTTCAAAAGTTTCTTTCTATGTTCAATTCATTGTCAATAAATATTTTTCTTGTGGAAACATTAATTGAAATGCCAGGATATGCAAAGTTCATAAAGGAATAGGTGAAAAAGAAGAGGACTCTTGAATGTGAGACAATTGAAGTTCCTCACAACTGCAGTGCAATCTTGACACAAAAGCTTGTGATAAGGAAGGAAGACCCAAGGGTGCTCACTATTCCATGCACAATAGTAGCCTCAAAGTTCAATAAAGTTCTTTGTTATTTAGGGGAAAACATAAATCTCATACCCTTAGATATTTTTGAGAAACTGCGTTTAGAGACCCTTTCACCAACTACAATGCAGGTGCTCATGGATAATAGGTCAATCAAAAGACTAGTGGAAATTCTTCATGATGTGTTGGTAAAGTTGGATGAATTTATCCTTCCTACAAACTTTGTGATTTTGGATTGCGAGGTGGATACAAATGTGCCAATCATTTTGGGGATGCCATTCTTAGTTGTTGGCCAGCTATGGTTGATTTTGAGAGTGAATTGAAATTTAGAGTAAAGGAAAGGAGGTTGATTTAAACATTTGCAAAGATTTGAAATGGGAGATGATCCTGGGATATTAACAGTTATGGCTAGTTTGCGATAACTTGAGGTGAAGAGGAACAACATCATGAAACGACGTTAACTAAGGCACTGCTTGAGAGGTAACCCAAGGTGAGTATTTTACTGCTTTTTAGTTTGAATAATGGGTGTTGAATTGTGAAGTGTTGAAAAGAAAAATGGGAATAGCAAGTTGATAAAGGTGAACAAGAAGGATTAGTCAGTGTATCGCCAAGGCATATTGACAATGACCAATTTGAAGGCATTGTTGGTTGAGGGGTGACTCTGGAGTTGTAGTCACATTCGGCGAACATAAGGGCCAATTGGCGAATTGTCGATCCCAAATGGTGAAGGTTAGTTTCACTGCACTTCAGGGTGGAAGGCACAATAAGCTCAATGTTAAAAAAGGCAGTCCCTAGCATACTTGGCATAGTGTCAATCATGCCAGGCGGTGTGGTTCGATGTCACTGAGCATACACGCTCATAGATTTACTTAAGGCTTTTCAAATGCCCTGGCCTTTTCACTTCCCACATTCCCTCCTTTTCTCTTCTCTCACACGCCAATGCCCCTTTCCTTTGCTTTTCTTCAAAAATTTTCACCAAGAAGTGGAAATAATCATTAAAGGGTATCACCAAAGGTTTTCATTGTGTCTCATTTTTGAACAAGTACGATTTTGACCCTTGTTCTAAGTTCTTTGCAAAAGCCATTATTTGGGAAGTTGATCAAGGTTTCTGATGTAAAAATCATGCTTTAAACTTTTAAATTCTTGCTGAGAAACATGTGGATAGGACTTTAGAGGGTTTTTTTTAACCCTGTGTTGCATGTAAGTATGATTTATTTCGGAATCTGATATCTTTTTATGAATATCAAAATTGGGGGTGTGAATGAGTTGGGTTAGAGTCATTAATGAAGGGTTTCTTGCTCATTGATGAATTGCTTGTGGGTTTGTCCCCAAATCTTATGCTTGATATGATGCTTGATTATGTTCAAATTGAAACTAAGCCATGATCATATGAATATGTTCTTATAATGAGCTTGCATGTTGGATTGATTACTTCTATGGGCTATGTTTGAAGTTTGAGTAACGTCTTATCTCCTGTAAGCAATTGAACTTGCCCTGTGATAGATTGGGTGACATCATTCTTAAGGGTAAGTCGCCATTTGATCGAGTTTGTAGCCATTGAGACCATGTGATAGTGCTAGCCAATAGATAGGCTTGTATTGATGTGTTGTGGTGGGTTGATATGCGTGTTTCGTCCATGTGCTCTATGAAATTGTTGAACTGTTGGTGAATGGATGAAGGGTCATGCCATTCACAATAGGTGATGGTCATTTTGACCACCTAAGTGCACTCGGTGATGCGCCCAATGGACACATACACCACCTTATTTGGTTGTTTTTCTTGAGGGACTACGGCAACTTTGGCAATGAACTTTCTTTGTCCCTGAGTCTGATTAGTGTATCCCAGATTGAGCATGATCATCATGGAAAGTAGCAGTGACCTCAAGTTTGAAATTTATGCAAAAAGACGACAGTTTTTTTGACTGTCGAATCAGCTTAGCAATTCGCCGAGTGTGATATGCATTCTAATTGACCAGTCTATTCTGAATGTCTTTCATATGATCAAATATTGTTCTTGATTGTTTTTGAATACTTCTCATAAGAATGTTGAAGTGTTTTATCCAAAATGACTAAGCGAAATCATGTTCTAGCCAAACCCACAAGGCCCTCACCCTTGCCAAGAGAGTCAAGCTTAAGAGGAATAAAAGTGAGTCTAGAATCAAGGCCTTACATGACGCTATCTCACAATCCTCTTAGAAAACTCATGAAGCCACGGCTCCAGAGTTCCTAAATAGGCTCAAGGCTGAAGGGCAGAGGAAAATTTTGGAAGCAAAGCATCAATAGAGGGATTGACTGATCAGGAGGTTTGGGAAATACTTAAATTCCATGACTTCTAGAGCTTTACGACCAATATGTGCTTAGTCTTTGTGCATGAATTCTATAAATTATACGGCCAAGTTGTTCCAAAGAGCAAAAGTAAGGTACCAGTTACGTCAAAACCCCCGGATGTTATAGAGATTTGAGGCGTGCAAGTTCCATATGGAGAGGCTGAAATTAATAATGCTTTAGGTTGCACATTTCGGAGTCGGAGCTACTTAAAAGATCTATTGCAGCTATAAACCTCTAAAGATACCAAAGCTTGGTTAGCTCTACTAATTACAGCACCCTCGTGATTGAAGAAGGGGTTAATCATTGAGAAGAAGGAGTAAAAATACCTGTGCGGCTTTTGGCTTGGTTTCATTAAAAGTAAATATCTTCTTAAAAGGAGTTTGTACTACACCATGCCAAGGCCGCGTTGATTGGTTGTATCATGGACAAAAAGGAGTTAAACCTTGGATAAATCATCGCCTCATAGATCCTTTCCAGAACAAAACAGGAGCAAACCTCTTTGCCATTCCCAAGTCTCATTACAGCTCTATGCAAGCAAGCCAGAGTATCAAAGAACAAAAAAAGTGATATGGAGGTGACTCCATCAGAAACCACTGATATCTGACTGATTGACGCTGAGTACTTGAGGGATGAGGAGGACAGGGCTAGGAAGAAGTTGTTTGACACAACGTTGGTGATTGATATTGAGGCCCTCGAGTCTAGAGCTAGAGAGCTAGGCACTAAGATAGATATATCTTCTTCCTCCCAGAGTGCAAACTCCTCTTCTACCCCTGTTCCATCTACAAATACAGAAGGCACAGATGTTTAGCCCTCACTCACTAAGGCCACTATTTTTGTGATTGACCCCCTGGCCAAAGCCACCTATCTTTGGGCTGCAAAGATTGTGTCATTTGTGCCCAAGATAGTTGACGTAACCATAGCCATATGAGGAGACTGAATCTAAACATTGTGAGCCAATAGAGGCTCACAAGCTGAGAATATATAGACTTGAGGCTATGATTAATGACCATGAGAAGGAGTTGTAGAATTTCAATAACAGAGTAATGGTAGTTGAGAAGATGGGCGGTGGTACAGACACATCAGCTTTGAAAGCTAATATTGATAAATTGAAGAAGGAGGTGACATCCTTTCAGTCCACTGACTTGAGCACATGTTTTGATGGGTTGAAAGATCCACTTCTCAAAATAGATGTAGCTGCAATCCCAAATAAAGGGTTGAATGTAGAAACTCCGGGTGATAGCAGTGAGGAGAATCAGGAGGCGAGAACCCCAAAGACTGATAAGGAGTCATTAGGAGAGGAATAGAGCCAAGAAAAAATGAGGAGCTAGATGGGGTGGAGAATGAGATGGTAGATGCAGTGCTTGCAGCTTTTGTGCTAGATCAGTCCATGATTGGCACATCCGGTGTGTGTTCCCCTGAGCCTGATATGCCCGACATTGACCTTGAGAGCACACCAATAAAAGAGGGCATTGATTCCCCCATGACATCTTCTTCAACTCCACTACTACTACCACCATAACAGGATTGACTTGACTAGGGGATTCTCATACTCACTACTTTCTCTTATGCTTACTCTTTTTTATCTCTTACATATTGAGGGCAACGTTTATTTTTTTAGGAGGGGGTGAACTTGAGGAATTCTGTATCTTCTGGATATTTTTATATTTTGATGAGACAATGATTATATTTCATTTTGATAAATGGTGCTATTGATGAATATTTAGACAATTTTTTTACTTTTTGGGTTGAATATAAATTTTAATATGGGTTGTAATAGAGTAGCGTTTCTTTTTGTTATTTCTTTTGTTTTTCTTGAGAATGGATGAATAATTTTAGATTTTTGGCAAACCCCATGCATAGATGACAAGCGTGCAAATATAATATCGTGTCTCTAGTCCTTATCAATCAAAGCATAGATAATCCATATCTTTGACTTGAATAGTGCCATGGATGAGGAGCATATACTCACACTACAAGAAAATAGGTCTTTAATGAGGGGAAATTCTGTCGCTAAAAGTATTAATCCAGTCGTAGTCAATAACGATCGATAAAAATACCGTCGTCACCGGTCGTTAAAACTTCATCATTGAAAGCTTTAATGATGACAAAAATCTGGTTGTTATACCTCTTTTTAGCAAACAAATTTTTCTTTCACTAATTTATATTCTAGTTGTTAAAAAAACGCAAGTCTGGTGCACTTTTAGGGAAAGAATCGATCACGAGGATCTATTATAGATAGCCTTACTTTCCTTTTATGCCAAAGGATGTTACTAAAGTTTGAACCCGTGACCTTCTGATCACATAACAACTTTACCAGTTACTCCAAGGCTCTCTTCAGTTCTAGTTACGAAAAACTTAATTATAACCATAAATCAGATCAGTAAAAGTGCATATATACACACACATACACACATACAAATACGTGCACATATAAAAATATACAGATTGATTATATTCATATTAAATTTCATCGTTAACTATAAAGAATGATATTGCATAACGTTACAAAAATATAAACGTAAAAATTGCATGATATTATATTTTTAACTCTTAGTTAAAAAAAAAAACTAGAACATCTTCAAACAATTTTTGAAATATGAAATGCATTCTTCCTGTGCTTCAAAAATTTTCCATTACTTATAGTTTTTTACACTTTCTCTGAGGATAAGTTCTTCAAACTGCATGATCTCTCAAAAGACAAGTATAAAAACTTCATGTAAGGTTATTAATAACACTCCTAGTAATTATTATTATCATTTTTTCTTTTTTGCAAAATCAAAGATCAACTATAATGAAATATAAAATTTATTTCTGTTCTCACAACAAAATAAAAAGAAAGTTGGGTTTTCTAGTTCTAGACATAAAGTTATTTGTTTTGTATTTTGCACCTTAAGTTATTGACTTTTTGCACATTGCTTCATCGATAACACCCCAACTTCTTTTAGTTTTACTTTTTATACTAATAGTATTCACCTAATATAAATAATTCAATAACATTAAAACATTATGAGATACAAATCAATTATATCATCTTAAA
>JAABOM020058378.1:0-13981 GCA_011800125.2 Solanum clarkiae | reverse complement strand
TGGAATAAAGCAAAATGGCTCTTTAAACTATCTGCGCTTCTTTCAATTGTGAAGTAGCAGTTAGTCAATACAACTTTTGACGCTCATCATGGGTCATCCGGAAATAGTCGCCCTATGTTTTTAAACATAGGGGTCAGGCTGTGTACATCTGACCCCCCCTTACCCCACAATGGGCGGGAGCCTTTTGAGGCATTGGGGTAATGTTATTGTTGTTGTTGTTCATGTGAGTGATACAACCACAAAATCATTGCAAAGAGTAATTTATTCTTTACTTTCAGAGCATTCATTCTATCTATCAAAAATACGCGGGCAAGATTATGATGGAGCTAGTAATATGCAAGGAGAAAAAAATGGACTAAAGTCCTTGATTTTACAAGATGCTCCGTCCGCATATTGTGTTCACTGTTTTGCCCATCAGTTGCAATTTACACTTGTGACTCTTTCTAAAAAGCACCCAGATGTGAAATTTTTTTCTATATTGTTACTAATGTATTAAATATTATTGAAACATCTTTTAAACGCATGGAGTTACTTCGACAACACCAAATTGAGAAGTTAGAAGAATTACTTAAATCTGGAGAAATTCTTACTGGCAAGGATTGAATCAAGAACGTGGTCTCCAACGACTAGGTGATACTCGTTGGGGATGCCATTTCAACACCTTGGAAAATTTTATGATTATATTTTCTTCCATTGCTAATGTGCTTAAAGATATGAAAGAAGATTCTCCACTTGATCTTGATAAACTTACACCAGGAAACCTTTTGGATAAAATTCAAGAATTTGAATTTATCTTTATGTTACATTTGATGTTCAAGATATTGCTTCTTACAAATGAATTGAACAAAGCTCTACAAAAGAAAGATCAAGATATTGTCAATGCTATGGGGTTACTTAATCTTTCAAAGAGAAGATTGCAAACAATGAGAGAAAGTGGTTTTGAGTCTTTGATAGATGAGATTTATTCATTTTGTGGCAAAGTTGATATTTTGATTCCCAACATGACTGAAGACTATCTAAGGTCGAAGCGTAAGAGGTCGGAAGTTTCTTATTTACATCACTTTTGTGTGGAAAAGTTTTATGCAGTTATTGATTTGCAACTTCAAGAGCTTAATAATCGTTTTGATGTTATGACTAGTGACTTGCTTCTTAGTATGGCTAGTTTGAATCCAGTTGAATTCATTTACTAATTTTGACAAGAGAAGAATAATGAAGTTAGCCAAATATTACAAAAGTGATTTTGATGATAGCCAACTTCGAGATCTCAGTTATCAGCTTGATAACTTCATTGTCTATGCTCGATAATGTAATAGCAAGTTTCTCAACTTGAAAGAGATTGAGGATCTTGCTATGATGATGGCAAAAACAAAATTGGATCAAACTTGGTCTCTTATTCTTTTACTTGTAAAGTTGACGTTGATTTTGCTTGTTGCTACTTTAAGTGTGAAAAGAGACATTTTCCTCAATGAAGCTTATCAAAAATGATCTACGTAATAGCATTGGTGAAGAATTCTTGAATGGTTGTTTAGTTTGTAAGATAGAGCGTAAGATATTCGCAACTGTAAGTAATGATGCTATTATGGATCGTTTTCAAAATATGAAGTCTCGCCGAGTACAATTGTAAACTGGTGATATTTTTGTGACAATGTAAGCTTTTTATTTTACTCATCAAGTTGTTGTAATTATAAAATTTTAGATCTTATTTTTAAAGTAATGGTGCAACCATATTCTTAAATTCCTAAATTCGTTTCTGAGCATAAAACTTTGTTCATTCCACTGGTACAAGCATTGCGATATTGAGAGGACTTTTTAAATTGTGCAATGTTGCATTAAAATGGTAGCTGGATGTAGCTTTGGCTTCACATGGAGAGGAGGTAGCTCAAATTGTTAGGGATACATTGCGTGAGTATGAAATACAGTTTGGTATGCCATTTTTGAGGGAGATACCTTGTTTGAGCATGTATGTGCTCGAGGATAAGGACATTTTCCTATCCCTGGACGTGGAGATAGTCCGGGGGGGCCTAGAGGATGAGGACGTGCTCGAAGACGCGACACAGGTAGTTTGCACATTCCTCCAAATATTGAGGTAGAGGTTGGGATAGAGGCTTGAGATTTGCATCATCATCAATTTATCAAGTCAGACTTAAGAAATTTTGTAGATATGCCATTTCTTGATTTTTCGAGACCGACTATAGGCGTTGGAGATTATATATCAGATATGCCGGTGAGTGTTGAAAACTATTTTAATTTTTAATGTTTATAATTTGTAATTGATTCATAGCTATTTATATATTCTTATAGGGCACATCTGGTACTACCCGTTGTGTCACTGAACATCCTGGCACCAGATTTTCCCTACAAAAATATATAGATAGTTATGAATCAATTATCAATATTAAAAATTAAAATAGTTTTCAATATTCACCGGCATATCTAGTATATAAAAATCTCCAATGCCTATAGTCAGTCTCGGATAATCATGAAATTGCATATCTAAAAGATTATTAAGTTTGACTTGATAAATTGATGATGATGCAAACCTCTAGCCTCCACCCCAACCTCTACCTCTACATTTGGAGGAATATGCAAACCACTTGCGTCGCATCCTTGAGCACGTCATCACCCTCTACGCCCCCCTCCTCGACCATCTCCACGTCCAGGGACAGGAGGATGTCCTTATCCTCGAGCACGTACATGCTCCAACAAGGGATCTCCCTAAAAAATGGCATACTAAACTGTATTTCATCCTCACGCAATGTATTCTTAACAATTTAAGATACCTTTTCACCATGTGAAGCCGAAGTTATGTCCTGCTGCCATTTTGATGCAAGATTGTACAATTTAAAAAGTCCTTTCAATATCACAATGCTAGTATCAGTGGAATGAACAAAGTATGATGTTACATCAACCTCTAAAATAGGTTTGCCTATAAATGATTGTCCATATCGTAGGTACCACTGACTATACCCTGCCTCACTAGTAACACTATCCACCTCAACTGCCAAACTCTAATGTCGATTGCTTCACTCATGAAAACATATATCCAGCGTCTCATGAACTTTCGATCTAAGCCTCCTATACTGCTCATGCATACGGTCGTCAGTTCCCCAACTAGAAATAGTAGGTATGTGTTGGAGATGACCAAACTGACGTATTACTCTATCAGGCGCGTGCACTTAGACAATCTGTAGCAAAGCATCATCCATAAAGACTCGTTTATCATACAACAAGTGCATGTAAAATTTTAGCATATGATGTCGATCAAAATTATTTTGTAACAATTAAAAAACATAACACTAAACTATTAAAAAATTAAAAAAATTAAATATAAAGCATACCTAATCCTCCTCATGTGGTATGACTCAGTATCTTGATCAACCCCTCGCGTCCAAAATTTAGAGTATGGAAGTAATATGTCATCGTCATGCGGTGGGGGACTGATGGCTGTACAGGTAAGATTCTCTCCCAACACCATACCCTATTGTGACAAATAAAATAATTAAAAAAATATATATATGTCATTTGCACCTACCTCAACTAATCCATCAAATATCTGTATCCAATATTCCAAAATAAAGTGTATATAAATTCAAATTGAAGGAGTATTTCATTTGCATATCAAAAGAAGTTTAAATTTTTTAAAAATTTATTATAAAACTTTAGCGAAGATTATTTTTTTAACATTTAAATGTGTTTTAAAACTTAAGTTACATGAAGGAGTGGAATAAATCCACAAACATCAACTGCCTCGCCGATAGATACCCGACACAATGCACGGTATAAATAGGCCAAGATTGTACTATCCTAACTGTACTTACTTACATCCTGGATGGAATCCAGAAATTTCATGTATTGCATGCTAATAAGGTTTCCCATTGTATTTGGGAATAAGATAACCCCCAATATAACAAGCAAGTAAAGTCTGGCTATCTTCTCTATCCACTCCACTAGAGTAACATCTCCTATCGGGTCTACCTGTAACTGATCTCACAAATATCCAGTAATGTTATGTACCCTCACCTGACTCGCACCATCCATATTAGTAGGTGCTAATGCGTATCATGTGAGTGTCTCTAATAAATTACACCATGATCGACTCCTCTATGCAGCATCCTGCAAGTACATCGCATCACCAACAACGCGCAAGCCAAACAAGACCTGCACATCCTACAATATAATCGTGACCTCACCAAAGGGCAAATGAAAGCAATGAGTCTTCGGCCTCCAACATTCAACCATAGTCGTAAAAAAGGGCACGATCATACTACATCCTACCTTGGCAAACTACATGATACAGGTCAGACCTATATAATATCTCCTCAATACGCTTATGAGGTTGCTGTAAACGAAATAAATTCCAGGCATTGTTCATGCGCACTGTCTTCATAAGACTTTTAAATGATATCTCATTTTTTCATAACAATTCTAACTTATGTTTGTGCTAAGTGCGGAGAAGTATAGGATCAACTGGCCTAGGATTCACAACACGCTCCCTTACATACTTTAAGAAAAGATTTTGTTAATTTCTAATAGTACTTATTAATTAATTACTTTAATTTAATCAATGCACACCCATACTCCAATAAATTTAGTTAAGACGAATCAATATTAAAAAATTAGATAAAATAATAGTTTAATTAACCTTATGTGAGATAGTAAATGTTGAGATAATGATAAGTAGTTTTAATTTTAGTTCAAAAAATTTCAAATCTTTATTCGAAAGATTATTTTTGTGTATTAATGTGTCTTTAAGATTTTCTAATCAATTTGGAGCTTAGGTTTCTTTGAAGCATAATTACAAAATCAATCATATTGTGACACTTCAAAACTAATTCTTTCAACCATGGAATATCAGATGGGTACTCATATTTTGAAGATGAAGAAAGATGAAGAGAAGAAGATGCAGAGAGAGACATTGGTGAGGAATGGTGCACTATATTCTTATTCCTCTTCTGAACCGTATGTATGAGTATATGTACAAGTATACATTTTAACTAGTCCCTACATTGTATATTGTGTGTCCCATCTTATGGGATTAGTTCCCAATACCAATACTAACTAATTAACTATTAATGTAACTAATTAATCAACCAACATCAACTACCTTTAACTAACTAACTAGTCTATCATTCTCTCCAATACTCCCCCTCAAGCTGAATGTATTGAAGATATTCAATAGTCTAAGCTTGCTCAATAGGAAGTCATGTTGTGTTCTTCCCAGTGGTTTGGTGAGCAAATCTGCCTGTTGATCCTTAGTGCTGATGTAGGTAGTCTTGATGAGCCCCCTTTGGATCTTGTCTCTAATGAAATGACAATCAATCTCTATGTGTTTCGTACGTTCATGAAACACTGGGTTGACGACAATCCGCAGTGCAGACTTGATATCACAGTAAATGACTGCTAGTTCGATCAACTTCAATTCCAACTCCTTGAACAAACTTGTGAGCCATACAATCTCAGCTGTCAATGCAGGTAAGCTCTTGTACTCTGCCTCTGTGGAGCTCCTAGACACTGAGTGTTGCTTCTTTGACTTCCAGGCAATCAGAGAATCTCCAAACTTCAGAACAAAACCAGTGACTGACCTTCTTGTGCTTAGGCATACTGCCCAATCTGCATCACAATATCCAGTTAACTGAGGTTTCTGATTGGAGCCTATGAGTAACCCCTTTCCAGGTTCCAACTTGACATATTTGATCACCCTTAATATAGTTTTCCAATGTGATACTTTAGGTTTCTGCATGAATTGGCTCAGTGACTGGACTGCAAATGCTATATCTGGTCTTGTAATGGTGAGATAAAGCAGTTTGCCAACTAATCTTTAATAGCTTGGAATGTCCTCATATAAAGTATCTAGATCAAATTCAACACTGGTCAGCTTTTCATTACATTCCAGTGGTATCATGTTGGGCTTGGCATTCCCTAATCCTGCCTCAGCTATTAACTCAAGTGCATACTTCTTTTGATTCATCACAATGCCTTCACTGGACCTTATAAAATCAATGCCCAAGAAGTATCTAAGTTCACACAAGTCCTTGATCTTAAAGTGATTGTGAAAAACATGTTTGGTATCTTCTATCAGTCCTACATCATTTCCTGTGATCAGCAGATCATCAACATACACCAAGACTATCACCAGCCTACCACCCCTTGTCTTTGTAAATAAAGAGTAATCTAGATGGCTTTGTGAATATCCTGAACTCAACAATGCTTCAGTTAACTTGGCATTTCATTGCCTTGAAGCTTGCTTAAGTCCATATAAAGATTTCACTAGCTTGCACACAAGCCTTTTATCTTTCTCAGCATTGTAGAACCCTTTAAGCAATTCCATATACACCTCTTCAAGCAAATCTCCATGTATAAATGCATTAAAAACATCTATTTCAAAGATGTTCCAATTGTAAGTAGCAGCCAATGCTATAATGGATCTAACTGTTGCCATTTTTACCACTTGTGAGAATGTCTCTTGGTAGTCAACTCCTTCAGTTTGGTTGTATTCCTTGGCCACCAGTCTGGCTTTGAACCTATCAATCTGACCATCAGCTTTGTACTTAATCTTGAATACCCATTTGTAGCCAACAATGTTTTTTCCTTCTGGTAGTTCAACTATTTTCCAGGTCCCATTTTCCTCCAGAACCTGCACTTCTTGCTGCATAGCATGTATCCATCTATTGTCCTTGACTGCTTCCTCAAAGGTCCTTGGCTCAACTTCTGTGGAGAACATAGATAAGTAGGCCTTGTACTTGGATGACATGTGGTCATAAGATACATAGTTACTCTGAGAGTGATGGTGAGAACTGGTTGTCACATAATCTTTCATCCAAATAAGAGGATGAGGAATTCTGGCAAATCTTATTCCCATAAATTCCTCAGTCCCTCTAGGTATCAATTCAGTTGCAGTAGTGGTATTATCAGACTGAGGAGCAGATTGTTCATCAGGCTGATCAGCAAGTCCTTCATTAGATGTAACCTCTGGTCCTGGCAAGACATCATTCATGACCATGGATTCACTCTCCAAGTTCATGTTGTCTGCAGGAATAGGCATAGGCAGTTCTCTATTTTCATCACATATAGGAAGATCATCTAGTACTGCAACTGGCTCAATAGGAAATAAGGGCTTTTGTTTGTAAAGTAGCTGCTTGAAAGGAGAAAACATCTTCCTTTAATACAACATCTTTGCTGACAATAAGCCTTCTTTGAGACAGACTATAAAGAAAGTATCCTTTCTGAGTTGATGAATATTCCACCAGTGCATAAACTCTAGCTCTAGGAGAGAACTTATCTTGTTTGATTACTTTGGTTGCACAGCACAAGCAAAATATGGTTCTTAAGTGATCAATATTGGCTTTCTGTCCATGAAACTACTCATAAGGGGATTTTCCTTTCAGAACTGGAGTAGGAAGTCTGTTGATTAGATAAACAACAGATAACACACATTCTCCCCAAAATCAAATAGGGATGTTCCCCTGAAATCTGATTGCTCTAGCTATCTCAAGTATATACCTATGATTTCTCTCAACTACTCCATTATGTTATGGAGTATATGGGCAACTACTTTCATGAATAATACCAAGAGATTTCAGCAAATCATAACATTCATTGTTAAAGAACTTAGTCCCATTATCAGTCCTTACCTTCTTAACATCCCTGTCAAACTGAGTTTCTACTAATGTCAAAAAGGATTTCAACATAAAAAACACATCAGTTTTTAATTTCAGAAGATATAACCAACACATTCTTGAATGATCATCAACTATGGTTAGAAAGAATCTAAACTCATTATGAGTATCAGTCTTGTAAGGTCCCCACACATCCAAATGAGTCAAATCAAAAACAACTGATGTCCTAGACATACTCAAGGAAAAAGGTAATCTAGATTGTTTGGCAAGTGGACAAACAGAACATTTATTACATTCACCAATGTCACTGAAACCTTTATTTGTGAGTAGATCTTGTAACACTCTTATAGAAGGATGGCCTAGTCTCTTGTGCCAAAGCAGCTTGTCTGTAGTGGATTGTTGTGTCATCAATACTATGTGATCCCCTTTGCCCTCTTCACATTGTAATGTAGCAGGAAGATAGTATAGCCCATCAAATTCCTTACCAATCTCCTTCACCCTTTCATTTAAGAGGTCCTGAAGCACAAAAAACTCAGGGAAAAAGTTAACTGAGCAGTTTAGTTGCCTTGTCAACTTAGACACTGAAAGCAAGTTATGCTTGAATGCAGGAACTACCAACATATTATCTAACACATTCCCATCAATAGTGCTGCAACAACCAATGTGTGATACTTGTGCAGCCTCCCCCTTGGGTAAATGCACTATCTTATTGATACAACTAGATACATGACAAAGTTTATTCGACTTGTATGTCATATGACAGGTAGCACCTGAATCAACTATCCAATTTCCCTTTCCTTTCTCAATTTTGATCTGTGTGTTATCATTACTCACAGATAGAGCATTAGATGTGATCATACCTGCCATATTTGCCATGGTATCTGGTTCCTTGCCTGATCTAGTACTTGCTTTTTCCCTTTCCAACATATGTAGAATCCTACTGTATTGCCTTGGAGTGAAAGTGGGTTGTGTGGGCATGCTTGGACCAGATTCACTGCCACTGCCTTTGCCTTTCATCATAGGAACAATAGGACCAAAATCATCTCCTAAGTCTACTTCAAATTTTGTGGTAGCTGTGTGGGCATGCTTGGACCAGATTCATTGCCACTGCCTTTGCCTTTCATCATAGGAACAACAGGACCAAAATCATCTCCCAAGTCTACTTCAAATTTTGTGGTAGCAACATGATTCACTATATCTTGATGTCTGTTGTTTTGCATCATGCTTGTTGATGCCTGTCCTGATTTATTCTTAAAATTCCAGTCAGAAGGATATCCATTCAGCCTATAGCACTCCTCCCTCACATGACCTTGAAGTTTACAATAATCACAAACTTGATCCTAATTCTTTTTCCTGGACTGAAATTTCTTAGGCATGCTCCCTTTCCCTGCATACAGAGCAATCTGTTCTGGCATAGTACTTCCTGAATGAGAGTTAGCAGTCAACCTCTGCCCTCATCTGCCATAATCATTGCATAAGCCTTACCAACACTAGGTAAAGGACTCATCATTAGGATTTGACTACGAGTATGAGCATACACCTCATTCAATCCCATTAGGAAGACAAACAACCTCAGATATGCTAGATGATAAACATAGGTTCTGGACTTATCACAAATACACGAAAGTGGGGAAATAAGTGCATCGAATTCATCCCAAAGTAACCTCAACTTTGAGAAATAAATAGAAACTGACATGTTACCTTGGCTAATTGTGCAAATCTCTCTATGCAGTTGATAACCTCTATATCCATCAACCTTGTCAAATCTCTCCTTCAGATCACACTATTGCTGCATCTGTAGCATAGACAATGCTACTGAGAAGTTCCTTCGAAATGGTATTCATAATCTATGCAAGTACAAAAGCATTACATTTCTCCCACTGCTCCTTCATTTCTCCTCTGTAATCACTCTTTCTGCAGGTCCCAAGTACAAACCCCAGCTTACTCTTAGCTCGGAGGTTGATCAACATGGATCTACTCTATAATGACTAGTTCTCTGTCCCTATAAGTTGCATAGTAGTGAGAACACATCCCGGAGTATCTGAATTGTGAAGATAGAGAGGGTGATTTTGCTTCCTCTCGATCTGAGTGAGGGTCTCGACATTGCTAGTAGCAGCATTAGTTGCAGAATCTGCCATTGTTCTGCATTAATTGCTCTTTCCTGTAGCTAGTCGAGTGAATCAATCTCTTGATTCAATGACTCTGATACCATGAAGATGAAGAAAGATGAAGAGAAGAAGATGCAGAGAGAGACATTGGTGAGGAATGGTGCACTATATTCTTATTCCTCTTCTGAACTGTATGTATGAGTATATGTACAAGTATACATTTTAACTAGTCCCTACATTGTATATTGTGTGTCCTCATCTTATGGGATTAGTTCCTAATACCAATACTAACTAATTAACTATTAATGTAACTAATTAATCAACCAAGATCAACTACCTTTAACTAACTAACTAATCTATCATTCTCTCTAATATTATTCATCTTTTTTTTCATTTCTTTTTGGATCTATTTTCTATTTTCTGTTGATTTTGTCCTTTTGGTTGGTATGCTTTTTCACTATATTAATCTCTTTAGATTCTTTCATAACAATGTTTATTGGTATTTAAAGTTATAAATAAGTAAAGATGAACCGAGAAAGTACCTTGTTTTACACATCATCACATCTTTTTTATCTCTTTAATTTCTTTTACACACAACAACAACAATAATAATAACATATCCAGCGGAATCTCATAAGTGGAGTTCGGGAAGGTAAAATATACGCGGACCTTGCCACTACCTCATAGAGTTAGAGAGGTTGTTTCCAGAAGACCCTCAGTTCAAAAATATCAGGCCCCACAAGCAGAAGAAATTTTTTACACACACCAAGAAAAAGTAAATGAACTCTCAAAATATAATCTAAATTTTAACACTATAAGGAAACTCCCATTTCCTTCATTATCCTCTCTAGAACAAAATGTTAAAACCATTGTGTGTGTTTTTTATCTTGCTCTAAATGGTAAGTTAATCTTGTTTTTATATTTTTTATTATTTTATTTTTTCTTTATGGATCTTTTTTTATGGGCTTTAAGTTTCTACAAAAAAACTAATTTTGCAACTGTTGTTGGTTGTATTGTTGGCTAATGTTGCCAACTCTTGAATAAGAAAAGGGAAAGCCTGATGGACACAAAGTCATATCACAAAGGTCAATTGTTATGCACTCTTATTCCTAGCACCTGAATATTAGTTACAACTTGCCATTGATACCTATATTTTAGGATTTTGTGAAAATTACAAATATGTATCCACTTTGAGTGTGTGCAAGAATCTAATATAAATACCATAGTTTCTTTGAAAAATTTTACTTACTCTACAAAGTCCAACAAAAAAGCTATTTGAATATGAGTATATATATATTCATCACAGATAGAGCATTTACAAGAATGACTCTAAGAAGGCATGTATGTGCCAGTATAATGAGTTTAAAGAATATTTTCTTGAGTCTAGTAAAAGAAAATTCTTGGTAAAGGGGGTTTAATTATAGTGTTTGTACAATGAAGTTCTTTTGATTTAGCTTATTTATAGTGAACTGTTGCTATACTTATATATCAGTGTGTTTAGCTTTGTTTAAGTGTTCTATTCTCATCACCTTCTCCTACACAACTATGTTTCATCAAGTAAGTTTGGTATTTTTGTTAGTGGGATTTGATTGGTGGGGATTCAATGAGTACCTTACAATTTTGTTTGATGTTCAATGAAATAGGTAAACTTATAATGTCGAAAAAAAATTACAATGTTTGTGCCTGTCTTTTGGATAATTTAAGAAATACGCATTACACTTATCAAATGTTTAAAAATTAATATTACATTACTAATTAATAAATAAAAGATAAAAAGAAATAAGTACCTAACTGGAATCTTCTTGTGTAAGAGCTTTTAATCTACAAGAATCTTCAAAGCATGTTAGAAAACCTTCGATTGATGTGGGGTCTAATTGAGTTGTAGGGTTGAGATTTGGAGGACCAGTGAAGGTGAAGGAGAAGTAGTAGGGACGGATTTGGGGGAACAAGGTGAAGAAGAAGATAAAATATCTTGGTAAAGTGAAGAAGAAAGGTATAAAAATCTTTTATAAAGTGTAAGAAAATTTTACACTTTATAAAGTGTAAGAAAATTTTACACTTTATAAAGTGTAAGAAAATTTTACACTTATTTCTTACACTTTATAAAGTGTAAAAGTTTTTTACACTTCATGAAGTGTAAGAATCTTTTACACTTTATATAAAGTGTAAGTTTTTTTCCTGTTTTACGGCAAATTCTAATATTACGTATTTAACGTCTGCCATTTGGAAAATTTTATAAAATGTAAATCTTTTTTATACTAAGCGCATTTTAATTACATTTTAAAATCAAAGCTTATTTGTGTCAATTTAGCCTACTAATGGCTTAAATAGCTTCTGGCTTCACATTAAGATACGTGAAAGCTTCATATTTATTTTTGTAAAAAATATATAGAGATTATTTATTTTATAACTCTTTACTTTAAAAGAAGAAAAGTTATTCAGAAAAGAATGATGAGAGAATAAATCATCATATCATCATATATTTCTATTATATAGAAAAGCCAATTCATGGATGACCAACGGCAAATTTATAGTTATACTCATCATGCAAGGGTAAATATTAATAGTCATATAAAATATCTATTAATTTGCTCACTTCAAGTTTCTATCCTAAAAAATTTAAAGTTAAAAAAAAACAATTAAACACAACTTTATTCTGGAAACATTATATAAATTTATAATTATGCTTATCATGCAATGGTAAATGATAAATATCCATATAAAATATCTACTTATTTGCTCAATCTTAATTTTTTTATTTCTATCTATATTTATTTCTATTATATAGAAGAGTCAAACCAAAGACGAACAAGGGTATTATTGTATTTCACGTTTATATATTTTATCCACTTTTTATAAAAGATATTAATTAAAGCAATATAGAAGGACAAAATTGTAACTATGACACATTAGCAACCATAAGATTTTTTATATATGTGCATAGTACCACTCTAGAAGTATCTTCCTCTCTCCACTATTTCACTCTTTACCACAATAATTAATGATCAAATAACTAATTTAAAATAAAATATTTCTGAATAGTTAATTTTTTTTAATTCCTAAAATACTTTAAGGATTATTGCTTAAACATATTTTTGGTATTAATTTACATAGTAGTCCACTATTAAAGTATATATCTTGATTATTAAAATAGTCTTAAAAATGATGTGTTAATATTTTTTTAATTTAATTTTAAAAAATATCAATTTCAGTGAGTAATAGAGAAAACAATTTTTGACTATCAAGAAATTAATATCAAATATGATAAACTATTTAATAGAGAAAATTTGAAGAAAAAAATTTAGTATTCAAATTCTGAGAAATATTGAATAAGGATAATTTCAAATATATATAATAAATTAATTAATCTATAACAAATATAGTCATGTTTTATTTACATAAAAAAAATAGCCAAAATTCATTAAAAAAAATATATTGTTGATACCCAATTTTGACCCCCACATTATAAATTAATTATTGAGCTTCTTCAATTTCTAACAATTTGAAAAATTGGAAAAAATATTTTGAGTTATTTTTTTGTATGATATAATATTTTAAGTTATCTTTTGGTATTATATATATATATAAGTTACATACTTTCTCATCATCATTCAAAAATTAAAAGATTACATTCTTGTTCGTTTTACAAATTAATTATTTTTTTAAAATTGAGATAATAATTGAGTCAATTATTTAGCTTAGTTAGTTTTAAAGAAATTTATTAATTGATCTAATTTTATTCGTCGTGCATATAAATTCAAATCTGCATCCCAACCCCATATGTCCCCTTCCTTTTTCCTATTTACTTTACTTTTTCTTTTCACTTTCTTTTTTCTTTTTTCTTTTACAAGGGCCCACGTGTCTCCCCCACCCCACCCCCTTCCCTTTTTATTCCTCACACCTACCCACACAAGACTCTCTTCTTCTTCATCTTAAAAACAAAACAACAAAACATGCAGATCAAGAAAAAGCCCCAACGTTCAACAATTCCTCCAATAACCCCCGAACCATTGGATTTTAAATTTCAAATTTAAATTCAAAATCCTAATTTTTGGTCTATAGATACTCCTCTTCATCATTTGTCTTGTGGGGGGAGGGGCAGTCGTCCCTTCACTTGAAAAATACATTCAACTTTTATTTTTTGAAAATACGTTTTGCTCACTCGATTTTGAAGGATTTGTGTCACGACCCGAACCCCGGGCCATGACTAGTGCCGATAGGGCACTTGGACTAATCTTGAATCACAAAGATCCCAAA
>JAABOM020058377.1:0-13981 GCA_011800125.2 Solanum clarkiae | reverse complement strand
AAGAATCACCTAACCAGGGACGATCCTATCACGGGTGGTAGCCCGAGGGGTTAAGGAAGAACCTAGCCAGGGACGATGCCGATACATTGCTTATTGATTGGTGGTATCCCAAGGTTTGGAAGAATCACATAGCCAGGGACGATCCTATCACGGGTGGTAGCCCAAGGGGTTAAGGAAGAACCTAGCCAGGGATGATCCCGATACAGTTTTACCATTGTTCAGGTGGTCATTTGTATTATAGTTGTGCATAGATTATACAATAAAGGCAAAGTAATATAAAGAACATAAAGTACATGATCACACCATATTTGTGCTACCCCTTTGAGTTGGTACACCGCCAACTCCGTTTTTTTATTCGGCCCAACATCCATGATAGTTAAAATTTTGTGGACCTCATCAATGAACTCTCGTGGATCTTCATCCACCTTTGACCCATAGATTATCAGAGGATTCATCCTTATGAAGTCCTTACACTATCTTCCGGGGTAGTAGCATGAGGGGCTTAGGCCTCTTGGTTGACTTGATTGGCCATAATTTGTGCAAGCATAGTGAGAGCATCCTAGAGCTCACCATTGGTAGTTTGCTCCTCGGGAGTTCGGGCATGATCTACCATAGTAAAGAACAATCATTAGGGGAAAAAACTTACCACAACTCTATAGCATCACTTATAACATGAAGAAGGGAAACATTTGCTAAAATGCCTCATAGCCTCTTATTCATAGTCAAAGGGTTCTTCACAACCATGAATAGGACTCTAATCAATACAGTGTATTGGACTCCAAGGATCTATCAAGCTAGTGCACTGATACCAAGTTTGTCACGATCCAAGCCTAGGGTTTAGACGTGATACGAAGATTGGGGAACCCAAACGAACCCCAAACATGCCTCTTAACTTATCATTACACATCATTGGTTATGGAAGCATATACAAGACACAAAGAGTCAGAATTAGGAAAAAGGGACTAAGGGGAAAGCCTGCATAACATCATAATCAAAGGAAAAGAGTCAAAGCTCACACCATTGATGTATAGCATGTCAAATAAACACCTCTACTACTTAGATAAAGAGCAGGGGCCATGACAAAGCAATTGGGCTCATCAAAATAGAACATAATAAAGAATGTCTGAATACATAATAAGAGAAACATAAATAAACGTCTCCAGAATAGAGGACTCACCAACTAGCGTGAGTAGTACCGAACTAGCCACGTGGAGGAGGAGGTTGATCAACTTAGGCACCGAGTCCTACATGGTGATATAATGTTGGCAAGAGTATGCGTTAGTACGTTTGAATGTACTAAGTATGTGGGATGCAATGCAACAAGACATAGGCATCATAATCAAAATCCATAACAATAGGCAATAGGCATAATATAATAATATGGCATGTATGATCAATGCTTAAGTAATACATGCTTAAGTAACTCATGATTATAGGATATCATATATACGTGGAAGAGACCAAAAAAGATTTTTAAAGTACAAACCCCCTTGTAGGTTGATGATGATCCCACCCCATCATCATGGTGGAGTGGTACAAACCCCTAACATATTAGTGATAGTCTCACCCTATCAGCCTGGTGGCGAAGTATAAACCTTTCACATGTTTGATGAGTGGAAACAAACATATAGGTTATCCAGGCTCTTAGTCCCCATGGGTTGGGCATGGTCTAATGGAACACTTTACATAGAATATATCACGTACACAGGCTCTGTTCATCATTATATAGTCATTCATATCATATCCAATGCTTTGGACTTTCAGTTCCTCAAGAAACCACATCTAGACATTTTATCAAACAATTAGAGGGTGTGTAGTTCTATTGAAAAACCATGAACTTCAAGAGTGAAATTATCCTAGGAAATTCAATATATAAGCTTCAATAGATACTTGGTAAAACCCACAAGCAATAAACATCAAAAGCCTTCCCCTATTATTTCAATAAATCATAGATTCATAGCTCAATATATGGCAAAACAATCATAGTTTCATGTGCTCAAACATAGTGTGCAGTGATCTTCACATTAATCAATACCTATGAATAAATCACCTTTAAATCATGCAATTCATAAGAAAAAGAAGCTTGGGCATCTTGGGTGAAAGTAACCCCTGAAAGAAACCCACATTCCTCAGGTTGGAGATGAACTTGATGAAGATTGGAGGTGGAGACTTGAAGCTTAAAGAAGAACCTTGAAGGAAATCCTTAGATCTAGAAGAGGTTTTGAGACTTGTATTTAGGAGTGAAAATATGGCTAAGTGTTTGACTGTGTATTGAGGAATATTTAGGATGATATGAGGTTGAAATATGGCTAAGTATAGGTATTTTTACGTTTGAGAAGACTTAGGACCAATAGCCACAAGTCTTGGACCAAGATAGAAAAATTGTACAAAACAATACATAGGAGTGCGCCCCTGACGCAAATCGCCTCTGGAAATTGCATTTTTGCGATTTTCAAATTTTTCTATGGTTGCTCTTAAATCGAGATTAGACCTTTATCCCCCTAATTTTGACCCTTGAACAAGAATATGAAGTGGGATTTCGATATTGCATACGGATTTTGAGATATATGAAAATTATGATTCCGATCACTTTCGAGGCATTGGGCACTTTTTGGGGTCATTTCAGCAACCTTTAGGGATCAATTAGACCTTGAGACAAGAAATAAACCTACGTCTTCCGTAACACTCAAGGACGACTTTAATAGGTAATTGGAATTTAACTCTACGGACCCTACAATCAATGGTGACATAATATGCGTGTAACTAATCCACCCCAAGTATGACATCAAAACCCACCACATCAAATCCAACAAGTCAGAAGGCAAGACCTAATACAATATAAACACAGAATAATACCTAAGAACTTTTTAGAAATAATAGGCTCAACAATTGGTAGACATCAAAGGTTTACAAGCAACATAGGACACACACAAAGCCCACTAGCAAACAAAAGGAATAATGAAAGGAATAGTGGAACGTGGATCCATCAAAATCAAAACCATCAACTTACCTGCGAAAGACCATGCCAAGCCTAGTAACTCCTAGAGGGGTATGGTTGAGAATGTCGACGACCATCCTTATGGTTCTTAGGGAACCACAGACAATGTCTCATCTTATGATCCATTCTACCACATCCAAAACATGCACCCGAACTGGCTAAGGAATCTCCCCAATGGTACCTTCCACACTGGTTGCACGTAGGAGGATCTTGTCCACCAGCACCTTCACCTTCATATTTGGGGCTTGCTACCCCATCCTTGGAAAACCTATTGAATGGAGCATCGTCGAACACTTGATCTTGGAAGCTACCATCAAATCGAGCCCTCTTGGATCCCTCACTTCTCCTCTTTCTAAGCTTCACCCCCTTAAGTTGTTCGGCATAAGTCATGAGGTGGGACAAATCCGTATGACTTATATACTTAGTGGTACTACACTCCTCATTCACCAAATCAGATACATCCATCAGGAACTTGTTCATCCTTGATCACGGATCGGTAACCAAATGTGAAGCATACTTGAAGAGTTGGTTTAACTTGAGGGCATACTTACTCTTACTCGTGAACCCTTGCTGCAAATTCATGAATTCCATCAACTTTGCCTCCCTAAGCTCAAGAGGGAAGAACCAATTGAGAAATGCCACCTTAAACTCCTCCCAAGGAATAACGTCATGATTTTTCTGTTCCACCTTCTATTGCACGAACAAAATTTGAGCCACTCCCTTTAGTTGGCAGGCCACCAACTCCGTCTTTTCCTCCGAATTCACCCCTATGGTAGACAACACCTTGTACACCTTATCACTGAACTCTTGGGATACTCATCCACTTTAGACCCATAGAACTCTGGTGGATCCATTGTAGCAAAGTTCCTTACTCTAAAGGTTGGAGAATTAGCATGAGAAGATTGGGCTCCTTGGTTTATTTGGTGGGCCATAGTATGTGCCAACATAGTAATATCATTCCGTAACTCAACTTTGGTAGTCCATCCTTCTTGAAGAGCTTGAGGAGCGTGGTAAGTCGGTTGCCCCATAGGTGTACGAACCCTTCTTGGCCTTCCTGTTTGAAGTGGCGTGATCAACTAGAAGAGCAAAGAACATTCATTATATGGAAAAGACCTATCTCACTTCCAAAGTATGACTTAGACCATAAAGAAGGGAAATATTTCCTAAAACGCGTCATAGCTTCCCATTCATAGTTATGGTGCGCTTCACAACCATGAATAAGACTCTAATCAATGTGGTTTATTGGATGCCAAGGACCATTAATAATCTAGTGTTCTAATACAAAGTTTGCCACGACCTGGACCTAGGGCCTAGATGTGATATGGCGAATAGGGAACCCGGAGGGACCTTAAACAAACCTCTTAGCATATCATACACATATCCCTGGCCGCGAAAGCAAATAAACAACAAGTGAGTAAAATAGGGATAAATGGGGCTAAGGGAATTCTTTGATATCATAAATCATAGGGAGTCTAACTCATAGCATAGATACATCATAATATCCCAACAACACCTCTAATCTCAAAATGGAGCGGGGGCCAAGACATTTTCCAAGCTCACCCTCATAATGTGAAATATCAACATAAAGAAGTTTTTGAAATATAAAGAGAAAGTAGATAGTTTCATCGAACTTAAGGACTCACCAAGTTAATCTTCAAGATGTCAAAGTAGCCATATAGAGGAGGATAGTCAAATAGAGCTCCAATTCCTACATGGTAACATTATGTAGGCATAGAGTATGCATTAGTACGTTTTAATGTACTAAGTATATAGGATGCAATGCAACAAGAGATAGACAACATAATCATAATGCATTATGTAGGCATAGAGTATGCATTAGTACGTTTTAATGTACTAAGTGTATAGGATGCAATGCAACAAGAGATAGACAACATAATCATAATGCATAATGATAAGCAAAAGATAGCATAATAATGATATGGTATGATCAATCCTTAAGTAAATCTTTCTTTACAAATTATTCATCTTATATAGAACATAAATATAAGTGTGGGAATTAAAACCTCAACCGATATAAAATAAGACCAAGTGAGCTACAACTTAGAATCCTGATGTCAACCCTACACCAGAAGAAAGGGGGAACTTACTTGCCAAGTGAACCTCCCAATGCCTAAGTGGATCCACTAAACCTTATATAAACTGGGTACTCGCCTCTAGTTGCTAGACTAAGGTACTCGCCTCAAGCCTTCATGTTTAGGGTACTCGCCTCTAATCCATTCACATACGGTGGCACATAGTTTTGGGACTTGAGGACTCCCCTCTAGCCCACTCGATACTAAGTCTAACACCATGAAATTCTTAAAATAATCATATCTTCAACAATTTGTAAGAAACATTGAAGACATGACATGAGTAGCTCTCAACGTCATTGACCTCAAATGGTGAGCCTAAACATCAAACATAAGAATGGGTTATCATCAACATTACTCTTACATTAACATCAACATCAATGGCTCATAAGAGGTAAAATCTTTGAGAAAAGGACTTAATCCATCTTTACAACATCATCAACATTTTCATGAACTAAACACATCTCTAGAAAGACCAAAATTGTCATAAAGTCTCTTGACTCTTAAATCAATCAATAGATCATCAAAACTTTAAGAATCCTTAAAAAGATATTTTATCAAACACTTGGCGGGTGCGTAATGCTAGTTAAAAATCATGCAATTCAAGAGTGAAATTATGTGAGACAAATTTATGTAAATCAACTCACTAACACTTGATACCATCCTCATGCAAGAAACATTGAAATTCTCCATCAAATATCACCATGGATCATAGTTTCATAGATCAAAACATGAACCGTCACAATTGAAAAACCATCTTATAGTATAAGATTAAAATAGATAAACATGTGTTTTCAATCAATGTTTCATAAAACCCATACATAACTCATAGCAAAATTTAAAATAAGTAAGACTCATAAGTAAATCAACTTGAAAACATACAATTTTTATGTAAGAAGTGGGATTAGGCACCATGGGTGAAAAAGAACACAATGGTTGAAACCCACATACCTTAATCTTAGAGTTTCTTGAAGAAGAACTTGAGGAGGACTTGGGGCTTGACTTGGTTTCCTTGAACTCCAGCAAAACTTCTTGAAAATCTTGAGAATGGATAGAGAATTTGATGAAGATCAGAGAGGAATTTGAGAGTTTTTGGTGAATTTTTAGGGCTAAAAAAGGCTAAAAAATGAGGAATTTTCTCATATATAGGTATTGGATTCTTACCTAATTGTCCTGAAGTAAAAAAAGAATTTTTTGAAAATTTTTGAACATGTCGGTGCCAGGTCCGCATTGCGGACAGCTACTAGTTTTGCAAGGTTTCGCCAAAAAATTATTTTCTTGGCACGGATAAAGTATACCTTGGAGGCACTCATTTTCCTACTCAAATTTTCCCTCTGAACAAGAATATGAAGTCGGATTTGCAAAATTCTGCACAAATTTTGACATATTAAAGAAATGAATCATAAGGTCTTTTTGAGCTAATGGAAGGGTGTTTAAATATCTCTGATTTGAGATATAAGGGAATCACAATTATGGGGCATTCCTAGTCATGTGTGGGGAATTTCATTATCAGGTGATACAGACTTAGGAAATCATGGCGAACACAATATCCTAGTTTCCCTCCATATTGATTTCACTCTTATGTTAGTTTATTTGCATATTGATTATTGTAACACCCCTTGGGAAAGTAAGTTGGTTAACTACTCAAATTGCAATCATTAAATTCTCTTGAGTCCACGTATTCCCTTGTGTTCCACTCTAACCTTGGTTAGGTTCTATTTCTTGACAACGACCACTTTATCATCAAAAGGAGGTGTAACTTGGGCGACATCAAGATTTTGGTATTATTGCTCGGAAATATGGATAGACTTAGTTAATTCATAGTGATTTGGGTGTTAAACCTGATTTCCCTCATTTTATATCTTTTGTTATTTTTGTTTCTTTGAAGGGTATAAGTGTAGTGTATGCCCAACGCACGAAGTCAAGGTAGACTCTTGACTCTATTTGACCCAGAGATCCATAAAACATTGAGGATAATGGCCCAAGACAATGTCAACAATATGTCTAATGCAACTCTTAATGGGAACGAGAATAATAACGTTAATCATGAGAAGCCACCTCCTTTAGAGGAGATTTCTCCACATCACATGATTTTAATGCCAATATTTATCAGTGGAATCAATACTGGTTGAATCCTATATCAGTGGAGGTGACTGGAGCTATTGGTTGCCACTACTACTAGCTGACAAAAGTTCGCAGTGTCGAGTAGGTTCCTTCAGATGATGTAGAATCATTGGTTGTGTGTGGGATTACCATCGGAGGATCCTCATAGCCATCTACACAATGTTGCATTCATCTGTAAGAGTGTGAAGGGAAAACAGAGCCTGTCTATGGATATTGTGGAACTTCATGTCTTCTTATAATCTCTTACTGGCAATGCAGCGTTATGGCTATCTGAGCTCCTGTAGAGTTCGATTACTAGGAACTGAATTGAATAAAGCCTTTTTGGAGAGGTAGTTCCCTAGATCGAAGAAGCTCTAGTTGAAAGAACAAATGAACAACATTGAGCAACTTCCTAGTGATTCAATCAGTACTACATAAGAGCGGTTCAACAAAATGCTTGAGGAGTGTCCTAGACCACAAAATAGCTGATGATTCCCTAATAGAGATCTTCTACCATGTTCTTTATAAGAACAGTCAGGCTTGTGCTGACACTATCATGGGGGGCATTTTCTCAGATCAGTCATTCGCATGGATTGTAGAAGGAATGGAGAGAGTGGTCAATACTAATCTTGCAAGGGGTCAAGGAAATAAAGCATCTACAAAAAGTTTGTGCACTGTCAGTGTTGGTTCAGAGCGAGCAATGATCAATGAAGAAATCATGTAAGAGGTTGCCCAAAATTGCACATGTATGGATGTGATGACAAAACAGAACCAGGAGTGAGTCTATGAAGTGGTTTATCAAACTTGACGTGCACCATGTACGATGAGCATTTTATGAGGAAGACACCTGCTTTATTGCTGATCAGATGGGAGGTTTCTGAGCCGCCACACAAGGGTTCAATCAGGACTGTTGGTGCTAAGGTCAAGAGAACGAAGGTAACTTCAACAAAGATCGAGCTTTCACGGACAACTATAAGGGTTATTATGACCGAAAAAGCAATCAAGAGAGAGATGCAAATTGGGGTCATAGATAAGGCTTCAGAAATGGTTCTTATGTGACACCACATAACTGCAATGTAGGTGCAAGTAGCTCAGGGATTGAGGAGATGTTTGACTGCTGGTTGAAGAAAGCTGAGACACAGGATGAGACTCTAAACGGAGTGAAATATGAGATTTCTAGCATTAATCAGAAGCTTGAGTCTCATTCTGTGGCTATTAAAAAGTTTAGCAATAGTTTGGACAAGTGTTGACTCAACTAAATAAGCATCAGAGGGGTAGACTACCTAGCAACATAGTTCAAAACCCTGAGAATAAAGGGAAGTGTATGGCGATTACTACTTGGGGTGGCAAGAGCACCATTGATCCTCCCATGCTGGTTGATGAGGATGATGTTCGATAGGAGATAGTTGCGGCCAAGGATGCAGATGTAGGCGATGATTGTGGCATAGATGGAGTGAGTGAAGCTACTAATGTACCATGGAAGTTGAAGCCCATTCTGAGGCCTCCTACTCCATTTCCTCAAAGAATCAAAAAGAGGGAGTAAAATGTCAAGAACAGACACTTTCTTCCATGCTGAAAAGACACTCCATCAATATCCCTCTCATTGAGGCATTGGAGAAGATACCAGGTATGCAAAGTACATGAAGGACCTGGTTACTATGATACATATTGTGAGTCAGGAGCTCTCTCAAGAGCTTCAGCAATGCAGTGTTATTGCTACAAGGTCCTTAGTTCAAGAGTGAGAACATCCCCGAACTTTCACCATGCCCTACACCATTGGAGATGTGGAGTTCTCAAGGGCACTATGTGATCTAGGTGCTAGCATTTATTTGATACCCCTTCTGGTCTTTATGAAGCTAAGATTGAGAACCCCTATACCAATGAGCATGTGGTTGTTGATAGATGATCACATAGTGAAGAAGCCTGTGGGGATACTGTATGATGTGTTGGTCAATATGGAGAAGTTCATATTCCCTATAGACTTTGTGATATTAGATTGCGAAGTTGATTTTGATGTCCTAATCATCTTGGGAAGACCATTTCTGGCCACTGGATGAGCATTGGTGGATATGGAAGCCGGTCAACTCAGGTTTAGATTGAATGACGAAGAGGTTGTCTTCAATATCTATTATTCCATGAGGTGCCCAGGTGATTTGATGAATGAAGTCTGGGAAATTGCTGTAGTCTCAGTAACCAATCTGTCCAAGTCATATTGCAATAGTAAATCAAACTCTACTTGGGAGGCGACCAAGTTCATTGATGTAATAATTAGTCGTAGGTTTATTTTCAGTTTTTAGACTCATAGGTAGTTAATTTCCTTGTTTTTTAGTTATAAGTTTTGGATATTGCGTTGGTTTCATGTAGGGAACAATGTGTTCTATGAAAAATATGCAAGTACAGGGTTAAGTCAACCATTTTTTCTAGTTGTACAGGTCGTAAAACATTTTATGACCTATACACCATCTCATGGACATTTCTAGTGAGCAAAAATGTTATGGATAAGGAGGTGAGAATAAGGAGGTGACAGCAGTTAAAGAGTTATGGAGGAACCAAGAAGTTGAAAGTGCTACTGGGAGGCCAATGAAGACGTGATGAAATGTTATTTGTATTTTTTTAAAATTCTATCCTAAGATACTTAGTTCCCAATGATTTACTTCAATGAATTCCTATATTTTAGCTATTCTATTTCATATATATATATATATATATATATATATGCTCATGAAGCTAATTTTAAGCTAAGCTTTATTGGAAACTTGAAATTCTCACGGTTTTTGCACTTTTGGATGCATCATTGCATTCATTTTGGAATGTTACGTACTCCTCCTACTCTATTTGTAATATCCCAGTCATTTGAAAGTTATAATATGATGTGATAAGCGAAAACATTGAAAATGGCCTCAGTGAATTTTCTAGTTAAGTATTTTGAAAGAATTTTTTTCAAAAATTTCAAAGTCTAGAAGAATTTGTGATGGGTATGTATTGCGAACTTTCTCAAGATTATTCAAAATTTTTCCTTAGCTAAAATTTACTAGAAAAGAACTTTTTTGTTCCAAAACTACTCTTTCATAAACTCTCTCTATGTCGCGCACCTAGGAAAAATTTTTTGTTTGATTTATGTTTTAAGTAGGGGCACTTTGAAATTTTCCCTACTTATTGTTAAATGAATGTAGACAATTTCAGGGACTAAATATTTTTGTATTAATAACCTGAAGCCCTCAAAATTGTCTCATTCTAACTAAATTTTCAATTCATAAAATCTGCCCTATAGAAAGTCCTCAAATGCATAGGGGCATACTTGGAGAGCTTTGTGAACTTGAGGGCATAGTCCCTCAGACTCATATCACCATATTTGAGGTTGATAAATTTTGTCATCGTAGCATCCCTAAGTTCAAGAGCAAAGAAACGTTCCAGAAAAGAAAACTTGAAGTCTTCTCAATGAACTCCATTACCATAGACCCTCTCCATCAACCATTGGGTGTACACACTTGAGCCACATCCTTCAACTAATAAGGAGCTAACTCAGCCTTCTTCTCAGAATTCACTACCACAATAGTCAACATCTTAGAGAGCTCATTAGTGAACTCTTGAGCATCCTTATCTGCCTTTGATCCATAGAACTCCGAAGGATTTATTCGGTAAAATCTCTCACTCTACAAGCCGGAGTGGGATCACGAGCAGGAAGATTGGCTTGTCTAGCCTTTGTACTCACTACTTAGGCAAGCATAGAAATACTATTACGGAATTCACCATTACAGACTGGCTCTTCTATAGGCCCATGAGAAACTTGGTCCTCATTAACCAGTGCCGGTCTTGGTAGGGGAGCTCTTCATCAAGACATCTTCTGTAATGTAGTAAGGACATCATCAAGATTAGGAAACCTTAATACATGGCTCGAAGCACATCATAAGACATAAAGAAGTGAGAAAATTCCTAGAACAGTATCATGGCCTCCCATTCATAGGTATGGTGCATTCTACACCGATAAATAGGACTCTACTCGGCGTGGCATGTTGGACTCTAATGTCGCCCAAGTTATACTGCATTTTTAAAGGATAAAGTGGCCGTTTTCAAGATATAAAACCTAACCAAGGTTAGGATCGATCCCACATGGAATATGTAGACTCCACAAAATTCACCAATTTGTAATCCAATAATTGACCAGCACATTTCCCCAAGGGGAGAGGCTTGCAATAATCATTGAAAAAATAAAACGAACTAACTATTACAAGAGAAAAGTGAATAATGGATAGAAACTTGGGTATTGTATTCCCCATCATTTCCCAATTCGATATCACCGGATAAGTATAACCTAATTCTTTTCTAGTATATAGCATGTAGGACGGTATTTAAGTTCACCAAGCCATTTGGTTAAAAGACATAGGTGAATTTCACTGTGACTTGGCCAATCTCCATAGTGTGCATTATTAACCATTACCTATTAGTCCAAGTACAACCTCCCCTTGCTGCAATTTGGTTGATTAGATGACAACACATCAATCATATCCTGTTAATTAATCTCTTTTCCTATTGATTACTACCTTGATTCAGTCAGTAACAATTAAAATGTTCTAATGTTAGCCTCCCCTAGAAAACATGTAAAATGAAGATAGTTAATTAATACATGCATATACACCTTCCATGAATTGTGAATTACCCAGTTTTACCATGTTAGTTCTTCATGATTTTCATAACCCTAGTTGTGTATTAGCTACTCATGTTATGTGTAGATGCATAAATTATGAATTGAGAAGACATAATTGAACACTTACATAATATATTTAAGAACAAGGAATGCAATGACAATAAGAATAACAAGCTTTAAGATAAAATTCAACCACAAGTGTTCTCAAAGACTCTCTTACAATTTTCTCTCTCAAAATATTGAGTTCTCTAAGTACTAGGGAAAACATTCTGAAAAATAACCCAAAAGACCTATTTATAATAATTAAAATCAAACCTAAACAAAATAATAGAACTGGTCGGCACACCATGCGAAAGCTCTTTACCACCCATATTGATGTTTATGACTCATAATCGGGGCCTCGTACTCAACTGCTCGAATTTTGGACTTCAACTCTAGGACACCTCTCTACGACTCGTAAAGCAGTTTATGACCCGTAAAGGGGGTTTTGTCTGGTGACATTCCTGCGAGTCCACTTCTTTAATCCTCAGGGCGTGAATCCTATTCTACAAATCGTAAACACTACCACGGATCATCTGTGTTTCCTAGAATGAACTTCAAAAATTATCCCCTCACTGCAAATCTTTACGAAACCTCCCTACGGCTCATAGAATGGTCTACGACCCATAGAGGGTCTCGTATAATAGCAAATCTGCAGCAACTTCAATAACTTTCCCCAAAATCATGGCCAACCTATAATCCTGCAAATATAAACACAAAAAAAAAACATAAAACCCACTAACATCACATTAAGAACATACAAATTCCAAGTATTAAGCATTAAAAGTGTTGCATTTTGGCAGCATATCAACACCCTCAACTTAAATTTGTTGCTTGTCCTTAAGTAATGGACTCAATCTATATAGACAATATAATAACACGCAAACTTCAACTCAATGGCATACATCACATCCATTTCAGACTCAAACACCCACCCTAACCTTTCAAAACAGGATCAGATAACTATTTAGCAAACCAATACATCTTGTGTATGTGACAACACAATTATGACAAGCAAGGTATTCTCAGTAGTCCACTATTACTGAACAAGTCTAGTGCTAACAATACAATGCAAGTGCGCTCACAATAAGAAGCCGAATATATGACACTGAATGATGTTTTCCTGTTTAACCTTGGGACTGTACAAAATCACTCACTCTCACAATAAATATTCATGCATAATATCTAATACCATAGGCTTTCCCCTATAGTCATGACTCAGACCTTTAACTAACTTGACTATGATCACTTTAGGACTTTCTAGGCTTGTAATATAGGCTCAGGAGGTTTTGGTATGATATTATGAAAAAATAGTGACTAAAGGCCCTCCTTGAAACTACATTTTTCTACACTTTTTCCCAACCAACTCTGTTATTTTCACCTTATTCTCACTTTTTCCTATTTCAAGTTTTTCTAGGTGCTTTCTTTTCATTTTTTCAGTTTTTTGCCTTCTTTTAACACTTCATTTTGCTTTTTATCTTACAACTCAGGCATCACTTATTTTTTTACTGCACCAAGTACATGATTTTTCTCTTTTTCTCCATATTCCTGAGTCACCCCTTATTTTTGTGTTTCACCGTTACACCAGTCACCCTCAACTTAGGCTTTTGGCTTGTATTGAGATACATAATATCCATCCTCCGAACTAGGGCCACACTTGGTAACCACCCTCAACTTAGGATTTTTGCCTCAGTCAACGTACATAACTTTCAAGGAAAGACCAGGGTTATTTTCAAGATTTTATAACTAATAAGGCTAGGTTATCAGGTGTCTTCAAAGAATAGGTACATGTTAGACTCAAACATTAGGAACAAGGGATTATATCATCATTCATTCCCAGGCTAAAGTGGACTATTTAAGAACAATGGCCAAAGATCCTTTCCTAATCCAATTAATCAATAATTTAACTTAGAGTAACAGGGAAAGTTCTGAATTAGCACAAAACACATAAATTTGGCAAATTATGCTCACACTCACATGGCACTACATATATTATCAATAAAAATTTCACAAATCATGCTTTTTATCTCAATGTACCCTCACTTATTAGAAAAGATATTGTCACAAACCTAACATGAATGGTTGCTATCTAACTACTTCATCAAA
>JAABOM020058376.1:0-13984 GCA_011800125.2 Solanum clarkiae | reverse complement strand
TCCTCAAGGAGTTCTAACCACCTTCTTGTGACCCTCAAATCACACCTATCATATATAGTAAACAATATCTCATCCCCCAAGACTTGCAACACTACCCCAAATGGTTCACAAGCTCTACATAATTTAATGCTCCACCATTAGAAGTCACCACTAATATGCCAAGGTAGGGTTTTAAGACCATATTCATGAAACCCATAAACATAGCCGGTGCATAAGTCAACCAAACAACTCCAACACTACTCATATACTCACTCCTAATCCGATAGGACACCTAGGGATTTCACCTACCCTCCTCCTCACTTGGAGACAAATCCCGGACCAAAATCAATCTTATAGATGTATTTAGCCTATTGTAGTTGACCAAATAGATTGTCCATCCCTTACCATCATATCACAACCTTACAGGCCCTACACTTATTGGAGGCATGATATGCAAGTAGCTGAACCACCCCAAGGCCTCCAACCCAAACAAATTCCTTGAAGCATCACAATGCTCAACAACCTCCTTCCAATCCTCCCGGTAGAGCTAAGATAGGAGCGGACACAAGCTTAACTTTCAAGGTCTTACAAGCTCTATTCACCCTCATTAGTCCACTCAAATGAGCCTTACTTGGGGTCAACTAAACCATATGAGATGCAATCGAAAGAAACCTACTTACAACCTTCGGTAACAACCCACTAAGCCCAAGAAGCTCCTAATATGTGATGGATTCAATGGTCCAGGTAAATCTCTAATCACTTTCATCTTACTAGGGTACACCATAATACCATAACCCGGCACCGCAAGACCTAGGAATGCCACTTCTCGCAACCAAACTCACATACCTCCTACATAGCATACAACTTCCTCCCCTAAACTTTGTAGTGCTACCCTCAAATGACTCACATGCACCCTCTCACTTCCTGAGGCAAAACAACCTATCATCACCCAAGCCATCGTAAACATAATAAGGTAGAGTCTATTTTTTTTGAGACTTATAGACATATTAAGTGCACTAGTCAAAATAAAAGATACTACCCCAAATCCACAATATCGAAAAGGATACTCAAGGGCTCATCTACATCCCAAAATAATTCGAATAGAAATAACTTAGGTTCAACACCCCTAAACCCCACTAGACAGAGAATGCAACCCTTAGTGATCAAGCGTACCATATTACAAGAAATGGACCTACCTCTTTTGCCACCACCTGACAACCTCCCACTGAAGGATAGGTTTTACAGTTGGATTCTAACTCCATGGCCCCTACAATCAAAGGAGGCACAATATCTATGCAACTAATCTATCCAAAGTATGGCATCAAAATCCACCACATCAAACCCAATAAGTCACAAGGCAAGACCTAACACAATATGAACAGGGAACAACACCTATGGACACTCTTAGCAACAACTTACTCAACAAAGAGGTAGGTACCAAAGGTTTACATAAAAATTGGCGCACACAAGGAGTCCACTAGCAACCCAAGAGTAATAATGACGGAAATAATGGCACACTGAAGCTATCAATGTTTGCACATCAAAGTCAAAGGAAACTTCAACATACCTGTAGCAATTTGGGCGCCTCATCCCCTCCTTGAGCCTCTTGATCAATATCACCACCTTTACCCTTGTCTTGAGAATAAGGGCAATTTGAAATTTCGTGGCTTATCTCACCACACCTAAATCATGCACCTGCGTTCTTCTAACGTACACCACTATGTTTCTTCCCACATTTTGGGCATCTAGGATGAATCACCCTATCATCGCCTCCTTTACTCTTATTAGATTTACGAGGGCATTCATTTACCTTATGACCCAACTCTCCACGATCATAACAAGCGTAGGTACCTCTCAAGCATGGGCCATCATGCCACCTGCCACATTTTGGGGACCTAGCATAAGGCACAACACCACCTCTACCTTTGGGAGTTTGGAATCTTCCTTCAATACAGGCCCTTTTTGCCTCAGTACCTCTCCTCTTACCATTCGAAGTCTCAGGAGCATTCATTTTTTGTTCGAGATGAGTTGCCCATTTTACCACCGCTTTGGTCCCTTCCAATATAGCATTGCAAATTTCTGCATCAATTACATCACCATCCTGAGTAGCTTGAGACATATCCTTAAATGTAACAGTTAGGAGATAACAATAAACCTTAGGGGACCTAACTCTATAGCACGATATAGGTCATAAAGAAGTGAACATTTCACAGAACGCTTCATAGCCACCTTTTCATAATCATGGCGTACTTCTCCACCATGAATAGGAATCTAATCGACGCGATGTGTTGGATGCTGAGGACCTAACAACCTAGTACTCTAATATCAAGTTTTTCATAATCCATGCCTAGGACCTAGATGTGACACGCGCAAGGGGAACCTAAAGGGACCCCAAGCAAGACTCTTAACATATCATTACACATTCATAGTCGTGGGAGCAATAAAATATAACAACAACAGAGTAAAATAAAGACAACGGGGCTAAGGGACAACTTTCTTATCATAGACATCAAGAGTCAAGAGAGAGTGAAAGCTCATAACATTATACATGACATGTCCAACAACACCTTTATGACATAGATAAGAGCGGGGGACAACACAAGCAAACCGGGCTCACTCTCATAGTCAATATATACATAAAGAAAGATAGTTTTAGAACATAACAAGAGATCATAAGCAATGTCCTCAGAATGGAGGAAAGACGAACAAGCTTGAGTGAAATCGTATTACCCAAGTGGATGGAGATGCTCAAGCGGGGCTTCGTTTCCTACATGGTGACATCATGTAGGCATAGTTCTTTAGTACGTTAGAATGTACTAAGTATGTAGGATGCAATGCAACAAGTGATAGAGGCAATGAATAAGCATATATCAATATGGAATGTATCAATGATACTTGAAGTAAAACCATGCTTAGATAGAACATAATGCGAGTGTAAGGAGTGACCATTATTAGTGCAATCTAAGTCCTACCACTTCCTTGGAGAGGTGCATGAGGCACTAACCCCTTCATGTGGTTGATGAGGTACAAACCCCCAACATGGTTGATGAGGCACAAACTCCCCAACATAGATATCAATGTACGAACACCTCGACATGGTTACACGAGCCTGCCATCTCCCGAGCAAAGTGATCAAGGTACAAACCCCTCAACAAGGTTACTTGGGCCTACAACCTCCCGAGTGAGGCTTGGTCATCCCCAACACTATAGAGATGGTATAATATACATACATTCCTTTCATCATCATATACATACAATCCTTTCATCATCAAAAAGTCATTCAACTCATAAAACATTCATTGGACCTTCAATTCCTCGAGAAATAATAACCAGACATTTTATCAAACACTTTGCGGGTGCGTAGTGCTAGTGTAAAACCATGAATTTCAAAAGTGCAATCATTCTAGAAAATTCAATGTAAAACCATCAATAGGCACTTGGTAACACCCTCAAGTAACATATATCAAAACCCTTCATGAAATCTCACATTATATCTTAGATCCATAGCTTCAAACATGCTAAAACAGTCACAATTTCATGAAACCCCAACATAGAGTGCAGTGAAATTCATAATAGATAAGACCCATGAGTAAACCAACTTTAAATCATGCAATTTTAGTTAAAAGGAAGCTTGGGTATCATGGGTGAATGGAACCCATGAATGAAACGGACATACCTTAGCTTTGGAGAAAACATTGATGAAGATTGGAGATGGAAACTTGAAGCTTTAGTGAGAACCTTGAAATCCGGTTGAGTTTTGAGACTTGAATTGAGGAGATAAAATATTGACTAAGTGTTAGAATGAGTATTAGGGAATGTCTTGGATTATATGAGGGTGAAATAATACTAAGTATAGGTATTTTCACGCATGGGGAGTCTTAGGCCCAAGACCCAAAAGTGTTGGACCGAACTGGAAAACTGGCACCAAAATAAGGTGTTGGCGCGTCGCGCTAGCCACGTCCATACCTCACTAGAAATCAACACTTCGAAAATTGAAAATTGTGATTCATTCGCTCAAAAATCAGTGTTAGGCCCATTTCCCACTCAAATTGACTCGCTGAACAACAATATAAAGTCGTACTTTTTAAATAATGCACTGATTTTGAGATACAAGTAAATAACGATTCCGGGTACTTTCGAGGCACATTTTCTGGCACTTTTTGGGGTCATTTCAATCAAGAATCTTCTTTCTCAGTTCATCAATACAATGCACATAGAACCTACCTTGGTACCTAAGGGCACCATCTCCCTCTTGGGAGAAAACCACTACCTTTCCCTTTCTCACCAAGGTCTTCAATTCTAAGAAGGAGGGGTCAAGATCTTGCTTTGCTTTTACCTCATCAACCAAGGAAGATTTTGAGCCATTGACAACCACAATACCACCATTATTCATTTCTTCCAACCTAACCCCCAACTTGGCCAACCAATATACCTCCCTGGCTACCTCTTTGCCCCCACCATCAATATGAGCTAGCTACCCATACACACCCTACTCAAAGCATCCGCCATAACCTTAGCCGTACCGGGATGATAATGCACACTCATATCATAATCCTTAAGAAGCTCTAACCACCTTCGTTGTCTCAATTTAAGATCTTTTTGATTGAACACATATTGGAGACTCTTTTGATCAGTGAATACATCAACTTGTACCCCATACAAATAATAACGCCAAATTTTAAAAGCAAATACCACAGCGGCCAATTCAAGATCATGAGTAGGATAATTCTTTTCATCCACTTTGCGTTTCCTAGAAGCATAGGCTATCACCTTACCATTTTGCATCAAAACACAACCCAAATCGATCCGAGAGCCATCACAATACAAAACGAACCCTTCCAACCTTTTCGATAAAGACAAGATAGGAGCAGACGCAAGCTTATCCTTCAAGGTTTGGAAACTATTTTCATAGTCATTAGTCCACACAAACATAGCCTTCTTTATAGTTAACTTAGTCATGGGAGAAGTATTGGAAAAGAACCCATTCACAAACCTCCGGTAGTAACCCGCTAAGTATAAAAAGCTTCTAATATCTGATGGGGTCAATGGTCTAGGACAATTTCTAATCACGTCCATCTTTTTAGGATCCACCTTAATAAAATTTCCAAACACCACATGACCTAGAAAGGCAACCTCTTTTAACCAAAATTCGCACTTCTCATGTTTAGCATACAACTTATCTTCCCTCAATCTTTGCAGCACTACCCTCAAATGAGCCACGTGCTCCTCCTCACTATGAGAATAGATCAAAATATCATCAATGAAAACCACCACAAACAAATAAATGTAGGGTTTAAAGACCCTATTCATAAGATCCATGAAGATAGCCGGTGCATTAGTCAATCCAAAAGACATAACCACAAATTCATAATGCCCATACCTAGTCTGGAAGGTCATCTTTGGAATGTCACACTTCCTTACCTTCACTTGATGATACCCAGACCGAAGATCAATCTTAGAGAAATAACTATCCCCTTGAAGTTGGCCAAAAAAATCATCAATTCTTGAGAGAGGGTACTTATTCTTGATGGTGACCCTATTGAGTTGTCGGTAGTCAATACACATTCTAGGGGACCTATCCTTCTTTATCACAATCAACATCGGTGCACACCAAGGAGAATGGCTAGGACTAATAAAAACCCTTTACCAACAAATCCCTCAATTGCTCCTTCAACTCCTTTAATTTCATCGGGGCCATACGGTAAGGGGGAATAGAAATGGGTTGAGTATTAGGAAAAGGGTCTATACAAAAATCTATTTCCCTTTTAGGAGGAAGACCAGGAAGATTACTTGGAAAGACATCAAGGAACTCATTTACCACCAGAAACGACTCTATAGGAAGGACTTTGGACTCAACATCCCTAACACTCACAAGATGTTAGAGACACCCCTTAGAGATCAATCTTTGGGCTTTAATGCAAGAGATAAACCTACCCTTCACCACCACATCATGACTTTCCCACTCAAGGACGGGTTCATTTGGGAATTGGGATTTGACCCTACGGGTTCTACAATCAATAGAGGCATAATATACTTACTACCAATCCATCCCAAGAATAATATCAAAATCAACCATATCAAACTCAATAAGATAACAAGGCAATATCTTATGCAAGATGCAAATAGGACAACTCCTATAAGTTTTTCTAGCAATAATAGATGCACCAATAGGAGTAGACACCTCATAAGACTAACACGCAATTCGGGCTCAACATGAAAGTTTTTAGCAATAAGAGAAGTAACGAAAGAAAGGGTGGCACCTAGGACTATCAATGCATACACATCAAAATCACAGACTTTTAACATACCAGTGACGACATCAGGAAACTTATCAACCCTTTGCCTCTCATGAAGAGCATAAAGTTGATTGTGCCTTGGGGAACCACCTTGTTGACCTCCTCTACCTAAAGGAACCACATTAGCACCCCAGCATTGAGGATGAACATCCTTACTCTTGTTACGATTTCGAGGGCAATCCATCACCTTATGCCCTACCTCCCCACAACCATATTAAGCATTAGTATTTCTCAAGCATGGGCCACTATGACCCCTACCACACTTTGAACACACGAGCCTAGGTATCACACCACCACCCTCTTGGGGCCTTCAGTATTCATTGGAAAATCCCCCACTAGGAGCATGAAAAGACCCTTGGCCTTAGTGAAACTAGCCATCCTTGTGACTTTGGAACTTTCCATCAAAACGGACCCTCTTGGCCTCATGAGTCATTCTCTTCCTCAATTTCTCCCCCTCCACTTATTCTGCGTAAGTCTTCAAGTGAGACAAATCCATGTCACCAATAAACATAGTGGACCAGCACTCCTTACTCACTAAGTTGGATACATCCATCATGAACTTATTCATTTTAGACCTTGGGTTGGCAACCAAGTGTGGAGCATATTTAGAGAGTTGGTTGAACTTGAGGACATACTCCCTCACACGCATGTATCCTAGCTTCAAATTCATGAACTCCACCATTTTAGGCATCCTAACCTCAACAGGAATGAACCAATTGAGAAAACATGTCTTAAAATCCTCCCATAGAACCACATTTTCCCCCTTCTCCTTCTTCCATTGAGTATACCATATTTGGGCCACAACCTTGAGTTGGTAAGATGCCAACTTTGCCTTCCCTTCTGACCATACACCCATTATGGCCAATACTTTGTCGAAACGACCCCAAAAGCACCCGAAAATGTGTCTCGAAAGTGCCTGGAATTGTAATTTCCAAATATCTAAAAATTCATGCATAATATAAAAAATTTGACTTCATATTTTTGTTCAAGTGGTCAAAATTAGGGGGACAAGGGTATAACCCAGATTTTAGAGCAACCGTATTAAAATTCAAAATTCCCAAATGTGATTTATAGAGATGTTTTCGTGCTCTTGACACGACGTAGTAAGGGGGTGCATCTGTGTTATTTTTGGTCCAGTTTTGACTTCGGTCCAAGACTATTACGTCTTTAGCCTACGTATTCCCAAATGTGAAAATACCTATACCTAACCATTTTTCACTCTCATATCATTCTAAACATTCTCCAATATCCATTCAAACACTTAGCCAAATATTTTACTCCCAAACTCAAGACTCAAAGTCCTTTCTGGATCTTGAGGAATTCAACCAAGCTTCAAGTCTCCATCTTCAATCTTCATTAGGTTCATCTCCAAAGCTAATGTATGTGGGTTTCTTTCATGGGTTCCTTTAACCCATGATACCCAAGCTCCCTTTTACCCCAATTTGCATGATTTAAAGATGATTTTACTCATGGGTATTATTTATTATGAAAATCACTGCACACTATATTGGGCTTATGAAATTGTGACTGTTTTATTATGTTTTAAGCTATGAATCTCAGATATATTGTAAGATTTGATGAAGGATTTTGATATATATTGCTTGAGGGTGTTACCAAGTATTTATTAAAGGTTTTACATTTAATTTTCTTGCATGACTTCACTCTTGAATTCAATGGTTTTATACTAGCACTACACACCCTCTAAGTATTTGATAAAATTTTTGGTTATGGTTTCGTGAGGGATTGAAGGTCCAATGCATTTCTTATTAGTTTAGTGACTATATGAGGATGAAATGATGATGAAATGATAATGAAATGATCATGAAATTAATGTATGTAAATGATGACTATATGATGATGAAAGGAATGTGCGAATATGATGATTGTATGATGATTAGAGGAATGTAAGGAAAAATTGACTATATGATAATGTGTGGAATGTGCATATCTATATGATTTTTTATAGTGTCAAGGATGACCAATCCTAGCTCGGGGGGTTGTAGGCCCAGGTAACCTATTGAGAGGTTGGTACCTCAATCGCTAGCTTGGAGGGTGGTAGGCCCGGGTAACCATGTAGGGGGTTAGTACCCATCATTTGTACTCCATCAACCCGTTGGGGGGGTTTTTACTCCATCAACCATGTTAGGGGTTCGTTCCCATCGATCCATTGGTGGATTTGTACTCCATCAACCTCATGAAGGGGTTTATACCTCATTTGCCTCTCCAAGGATGTGGTAGGCCTTGGATTGCATTAAGAATGGTTACTCCCTACGCATGTGTTATGGTCTATGAAAATATGATTTACTTCAATCATCATTCATACATGTCACAATTCTATATGCTAATCATTGCCTATGCTTATGCATTTTGATTATGAACTAATCTCTTGTTGCATTGCATCCTACATACTTAGTACATTCAAATGTTGTAATGAATACTCTATGCCTACATAATGTCACCATGTAGAAAATGATGTATCACTTGAGAATCCTTCTCCACGTGACTAGTACGACTTCACTAAATCTTGTTTGTTAGTCCTCCATTCTAGGGACGTTACTTATGATCTCTTTCCTTGTTTTAAGACTTTCTCTCTTTGACTTATGTATTGACTATAAGGGTGAGCTCGATTGCTTTGTCTTAGCCCCCGCTCATACCTTATATAGTAGATTTGTTGTTGGACATGTTATGTATCTATGTTATGAGCTTTGACTCCTATTGACTCTTGATGTTGATGCTATGAATTTGTCCCTTAGCCCCGTTTATCCCTGTTTTCTACTTCTTGTTATGCTTTATTGCTTCTGCAACCAAGGATGTGTAATGATATGTTAAGAGGCTTCGTTGGAGTCCCTTCGGATTCCCATGGGCCATGTCATATCTAGGCCTTTGGCTTGGGTTGTGACAAACATGGTGTCAGATCACTAGATTGTTAGATCCTCGGAGTCCAACACACCACGTTGATTAGAGTCTTATCCATGGTTGTGTTATGTAACACAACCATGAGTAGAAGGCTATGAGATGTTTTAGGAATTGTTTTCCTTCTTTATGTTCTAAGTAGTGCTATGGAGTTGAAGTAAGCTTTCCTCCCTTAATGATTGTCTATGCTATGCTAGATCATTCCTAACACACGAGCGAGATGAGCCCGCACACCCAAGGAGAAACTGGCCAACGAAGAGCCTAGGGATGCTCTCACCTTGCTTGCACAAGTGGTGGCTAATCAAGCCACTCAAGGGGCCCAAGCCCCTCATTCTCCTACACCGTCTTTGTGGGTGAGAGACTTCATTAGAATGAATCCCCTATATTTCAATGGGTCAAAGATAGATGAGAACCCTCAAGAGTTCATCGATGAGGTCTACAAGGTATTGGCTACCATGGGTGTGAGACCGAAAGAAAAGGCGGAGTTGGCATCCTACCAACTTAAAGGGGTAAGGCAAATGTGGTACAACTAATGGCGAGAAGAGAAGGGGTTAACTATGTGGTGCTTTAGGAAGAGTTCAAAGTGGCTTTCCTTAATCGATTCTTCCCTTTTGAGCTTAGGAAAGCTAAATTGGTGGAATTTATGAATTTGAGACAAGAGTCAATGAGTATGAGGGAATATGCCCTCAATTTCTACAAACTTTCAATGTTTGCTCCTCTACTTGGTTACCTACCCATGGTTGATAATGAACAAGTTTGTGATCAGTGTGTCCGACTTAGTGAGTGAAGAATTCAGATCTACTCTATTGATTGGTGATATGGACTTGTCCCAGTTGCTGACCTCTGCCGAGAAAATGGAAGAGGAGAAATTTTAGAAGAGAAGGGATCACGAGGCAAAGAGGGCCATTTTGATGGTAAATTCCAAAAAGGTGGCCGGTTACATAAAGGCCAAGGGTTTTCTCATGCATTTAAAAAGAGGGTTGCTAGTGACATTCCAAGAGACCACGGTGTTAGGGGTGTGGATCCTATTAATGTGTGTCCATAGTGTGGTAAGGGTCATGGTGGCCCATGCTTGAGGAATACCGGTGCTTATTATGGTTGTGGGGAAATGGTGCATAAGGCTACAGATTGTCCTTGGAATCACAACAAAGGTAAGGAGTTTCATCCACAAGATGCAAATGCGGTTCCTTTGGGAATAGGTGGATGACAAGATGGTTCCCCAGGGCACAATCGGTTTTATGATTTGCATGGGAGTCAAGGGGTTGATGAGATGCCCGACATTGTTATTGGTATATTGAAAATCATTAATTTTGATATATATGCATTGATTAATTGGGTTGCCACTCTTTCTTTTGTTACCACTTTTGTTGCCAAAAAGTTCCATGTCAACCTCGAATTGTTGCATGAGATATATGAGGTGTCTACTTTTATTGGTGCATCTATTGTTGCTACAAAAGTCTATAGAAGTTGTATTATTTGCATCTTGCATAATATCTTGCCTTGTGATCTTGGTGAATTAGATATGGTTGACTTTGATGTTATTCTTGGCATGGATTGGTCGCATGCATACTATGCTTCTATTATAGTAAAACTCGATGGGTGAAATTCCAATTCCCAAGTGAACCCATTCTTCAGTAGGAGAGTCAAAATGTGGTGGCTCTGTATTAAAGCTCGTAAGTTAATCTCCAAGAAGTGCCTTTACCATCTTGTTGGGGTTAGGGATGTTGAGTCCAAGGTCCTTCCGATAGAGTCGATTCTGGTTGTAAATCAGTTTCTTGATGTCTTCCCAAATGACCTTCTGGTTGTTCCTTCCGAAAGGGAAATAGACTTTGGTATAGACCTCCTCCCCAAAACCGCACCCATTTCTATTTTCCCTTACCGTATGGCCCCGGTGGAATTAAAGGAGTTGAAGGAATAATTGAGGGACTTGCTGGAGAAAGGTTTTATTAAACCTAGATAATCCCCTTGGGGTGCACCGGTGTTATTTGTGAAAAAGAAGGATAGTCCCCATAGAATGTGTATTGACTACTAGCAACTCAATAGGGTCACTATCAAGAACAGATATCCTCTTCAAAGAATTGATAATTTGTTTGACCAATTGCAAGGGGCTAGCCACTTCACTAAGATTGATCTTTGATCCGGTATTATTAAGTGAAGGTGAGGAGTGTGACATTCCCAAGACAACCTTCTGAAGTAGGTATGGGAATTGTGAATTTGTGGTGATGTCTTTTGGGTTGACCAATACAATGGCCATCTTTATGGACCTAATGAATACGGTCTTTAAACCCTACCTTGATTCCTTTGTTATTGTCTTCACTGATCTTATTTTTATCTATTCTCATGGTGAGGAGGAGCATAGGGCTCAATTGACGGTTGTGTTGTAAAGATTGCGGGAGGAGAAATTGTATGCTAAATATGAAAGTGTGAATTTTTGTTGAAGGAGGTTGCTTTTCTAGGGCATGTGGCGTCGGGAGATGGTATGAAGGTGGATCCTAGAAAAATTGATGTGATAAGAAATTGGCCTAGACCATTGACTCCATCGGATATTAGGAGTTTCTTGGGCTTAGCGGGTTACTATCGGAGGTTTGTGAATGCGTTCTCTTCTATTGCGTCCCCTATGACAATATTGACTCAAAAGAAGGTTGTATTCGTGTTGATCGATGAATGTGAGAGGAGCTTCCAAACCTTGAAAGATAAGCTTGTGTCTGCCCCTATATTGTCATTACTGGATGGCCTTGAGCGATTTGTGGTGCATTGCGATGCATCTAGGGTTGGTTTGGGTTGTGTGCTAAGGCAAAATGGTAAGGTGATAGCCTATGCTTCTAGGCAACTCAATGTGCATGAAAATAGCTACCCTACTCATGATCTTGAATTGGCCACCATGGTGTTTGCTTTGAAAATTTGGCTGCATTATTTGTATGGGGTGTATGTTGATGTGTTCACCGATCGTAAGAGCCTCCAATATGTCTTCACTCAAAAAGATCTCAACTTGAGACAAAGAAGGTGGCTAGAACTCTTAAGGAAAATGATATGAGTGTGCATTACCATCCTAGTAACGCAAATGTGGTGGAGGATGCCTTGAGTAGGGTGTCCATAGGTAGCCTAGCTCATGCAGTTGGTGGTGATAAGGAGATGGCTAGGGAAGTGCATCCATTGGCTAGATTGGGGGTTAGGTTGGAAGAGGTTGGTAATGATGGTGTCGTTGTTAATGGTTCTAGGTCTTCCTTGGTTGATGAGGTGATAGCAAAACAAGATCTTGACTCCTCCTTGCTTGAATTGAAGGCCTTGCTGAAAGAAGGAAAAGTGGAGGTTTTCTCACAATGGGGAGATGCTACCCTTAGGTACCAAGGTAGGTCATGTGTGCCTTGTGTTGATGGTTTAAGGGAGAAAGTCCTTGATGAGGCCTATAACTCTTCTCATTTTATCCATCCCGGTTCCACCAAAATATATAGATATTTGAGGGATGTGTAATGGTGGGGAGGTACGAAAAGAGACATTGCCAAATTCGTTTCTGCTTGTCATAGTTGTCAAGAAGTCAAAAGCCGAACATCAAAGGTTGGGTGGCCTAACCCAAGACATCGAGATTCCTACATGGAAGTGGGAAGAGATAAATATGGATTTTGTTGTTCGGCTTCCCAAGACTAGAAAAAGTTTTGATTCCATTTGGGTTATGGTTGATAGGATGACAAAATCGTCTCATTTCATACTGGTTAAGACCACATATGGGGCTGAAGATTATGCAAGGTTGTACATTCATGACTTGTTAAGGTTGCATGGGTTTCCTTTGTCCATTATATTGGATCGTAGTTCTCAATTCACTTCACACTTTTGGAGGTATTTCAAAAAGGGTCTTGGTACTAGAGTTAAGCTTTCTATGGCCTTCTACCCTGAAACAGATGGCCAAGTTGAGAGGACTATCCAAACCCTCGAGGATATGCTTAGAGGATGTATGTTGGAGCTTAAAGGTAGTTGGGATGATCATCTTCCATTGATTGAGTTTGCCTACAATAATAGCTATCATTCTAGTATTAGTATGGCTCCTTTTAAGGCTCTCTATGGGAGATGTTGTAGATCACCGGTTGGTTGTTTGAGGTTTGTGAGGTAGCTTTGTTGGGACAAGATCTAGTTATGGAGGCTCTAGAGAAGGTTAGGATGATTAGGGAAAGATTGAAGACAACCCAAAGTCGTCAAAAATCATATGCCATTGTGAGAAGAAGAGACCTTGAATTCAAAGTTGGTTATTGGGTCTACCTAAAGGTTTTACCCATGAAGGGTGTGGTCCATTTTGGTAGGAAGGGCAAGTTGATCCCAAGATATGTTGGTCCTTACGAGGTCATAAGGAGGGATGACAAGGTAGCTTAGGTGTTGAGATTTCCTAGTGAAATGAATTTAGTTCATCCAGTGTTTCATGTGTCCATGTTGAGGAAATGAGTGGGTGATCCGAATGCCATTTTTCCTCTTGATATTGCGGGTTTTGTTTAGGATGATTGGACATATGGAGAGGTTTCGAGTGAGATCCTTGATAGGCAAGGTTTCGATTCAGATCCTTGATAGGCAAGTGAAGAGGTTGAGAAACAAAGAGGTGACTTCTATTAAGGTCCTTTGGAAGAATCAACAAGTTGAGAGTGCTGCTTGGGAAGCCGAAGAGGACGTGCAAGGGAAATATCCTTATCTTTTCCACTCCACTCAAGCCTAATATATTGATCCAAGTATAACACCCCAATTTTTTTAAGCTAAGACCAAGTCATCCTTCATATGATATAGGATTTTAATTGAGGATTCTTAATTGATCATAG
>JAABOM020058375.1:0-13987 GCA_011800125.2 Solanum clarkiae | reverse complement strand
CCCTTTTTGTTTCAGGAGCCCGCTATTGGTAGCCTCTCACGTTCACTTGTTTTGTAATTGGGTCATGTATATATACATGTACTATTTGGCATCTTTGTCTAGAGGTCTGTGGATACTAGTGGGTAATGGGTATATGAGAGACCCTTGAGTACAAGGTTTGTTGTATGTTTTTGGTACTTGAGCAGGCGGCGAAACCATATTATGTATGTATGACATGATTATTAGGCGGCGGGACTGCAGCGGAGACCTTGTCGGCCCGCATTTATGTTTATGCATAAAGAGAGATATATATTTGTATTGTTGTCTGGGAAGCTGCTGGATTTATTTCTTGCAGGTGAGGTTAGTTAATAAAGCAGAGGAAACTCTGCCGAAATTCAGGCAGGTTTCCAGGTCAGATAGATTGGGAATTTCAGGTTAGTGTGTGTCAAGGTGTCCCTATCGGGCACTGATCACCACCCTAGGTTGGGCTATGACAAATACATGTATATTAGGAGCTATTTGTAGTTGGAAATCCTGAGTAAGATATGTATTCATGTCATGAGGCTAATTGTTAGTTGTTTTTTTTGCTATGCATTAAAACACTATTGTCACGATTAATTAATACCTATTTTCCTGGATAGTAATTGTACTTTGCATATGGGGTAACTACATTTAGTTTAGGATACTTGTGGTTGTTCTGGACTGTACTAGCTGTAATCACTATAGTACTTGAGTGCTAGCACTGTGGAACTACAAAAATTCTAGCAAAGGCTGGATATGGCCTAATTGATTGTCACCCAAGTTACACCTCCTTTTAGAGGATAAAGCGGTCCTTGTCAAGAAATTGCACCTAACCGAGGTTAGGGTCAAAGCCAAAGAGAATACATAGACTCAAGAGAATTCAATGATAGCAATTCGAGTAGTTAACCAACTTACTTCCCCGGGGAAGGGGGGTTGGAAAATAAAACTAAACTAACACACACAAGAGAGAAATCAATATGGAGAGAAACTAGTGTATTGTGTTCCCCATGATTCCCTAACTCAGTATCACCGGATAACCTAATCTATTTCTAGTGTTAGCATACAGCACGGTAAGTAAAGTTCACCAAGCCCTTTCATCAAAGGTGAGAGGTGAAATCCATGTGACTTGGCCCATCTCTATAGTGTGCTTTAGTAGCCCATACCTATTAGTCCCAGTACAACCTCCCCTTGGCCAAGTTTGATTGGTTAGACAAGAACACATCAATCAAATCCTGTTAATTAATCTCTTTTCCTATTCATTACTACTTTGGTTGATTCGGTAACACTAGGTGGGTTCTAATGTTGGCCACCATCGGAAAACATTTAAAATGAAGAGAATTAGTTAATAAATGTATGCACACTTTCCAAGAATTATGAATTATCCGATTTTACCTTGTTAGTTCTTCATGGTTCTCATAATCCTACTTGTGGATTTAGCTACTCATGCTTTGTGTCGATGCAAGAATCATGAATTAGAAGAACATAATTTCACATAGACAATTGAATTACAAACAAACAAATCCAACTTCAAAGAGAATCACAAGATTAAAGATGAAATTAAAGTAGAAGTGTTCTCAAAATCTCTACCATGTAATCTCATTATTTTCCCTATCTAACTATTGAGTTCACAGAGTACTATGCAAAAACTTATGAAAAATAACCTAAAATCCTATTTATAATAAGTAAAATATAAGTCCTAAACATAATAGGATAATTGGTCGGCACACCTCACAAAAGGGTTTATGGGTCGTATTGCATTCCACAGCCCATAATCTGGTTCTTGTGCAGTATTGCTGAAAATTTGGACTTCAAGTCTACAACACGCCTCTACGACTTGTAAAGTGATTTATGACCCGTAAGAGGGTTTCATCTGATGAATCTTCAAAAAGTCCCAATCTCTTATCCTTATGGAAGAACCATGGTCTACGACTCGTAAATCATTCCACAACCCCTCTGTATATTCGTAAAACCAAATTCAAAAAATTAACCCCTCGCTGGAATTGTCCATGAAATCACTTCATGACCTGTAGAATTATCTACGGCTTGTAAAGTTCTCGTATTGCATCAAAAATCAGTAACTTCTATATTTCTTCCCAAAATCAAGGCCAAACCTAGAGTCCTGCAAAAACACATAACACCAACTAACATCACATTGAGAACATACAAAATTCTAAAGTTTTAAGCATCAAAAGGGTTGTATTTTGACAGCACATCAACACCCTCAACTTAAAATTGTTGCTTGTCCTCAAGCAACAGACTCAATCTACATAGATAATACAGTAACACAAAGACCTCAACCAAATGACATACATCACATCGATTCAAACTAAGATACCACACCACATTTCCAAAACAAAATCAGATAGCCATCTAGCAAAACAATACAGACTATTGCATGTGACAATACAACTATGACAAGTGAGGTACTATCAATGATCTATAAATACTGATTACGTCTTATGCTAACAATGCAATGCAAGTGACCTCACAGAAAGAAGTCCCATATATAAAACTCAATGATGTTTTCATGTATAACACTAGGACTATGCAAAATCACTGACTCTCACAAAAGATATTCATGCATCATGCCTAATACCATAGACTTTCCCCTATACTCATGACTATGACCTTTAACTACTTGGACTAGGATTACTTTAGGACTTTCTTGGCTTGTAACGTAGCCTTAAGGGGCTTTGGTGTGGTATTTTTGGAATATAGTGACTAAAGGCCCTCCTTGACACTGCGTTTTTCTGCACTTTTGCCCTACCAACTCTATTATTTTTGTCTCATTCTCATTATCTCATTCTCCCTTCTCTCCTATTTCAAGATTTTCTGGGTGCTTTCTTTTCATTTTTAAGCCTTTTTCCTTGCTTTTGTTCTACACTTCGTTTTTCTATTAGCTCATAAGGCATCACTTATTTTTATTGCACCTAGTACATGATTTTTCCCTTTTTTTTGTATCACTAACTTTCCTCCTCATTTTTGTGTTTCACCCTTACACCAGCCACCCTCAACTTAGGCTTTTCACCTGAGTTGAGGTGCACAATATCCATCTTCGGGACTTAGTTCACTTTTAGTAGCCACCCCCAACTTAGGATATTTACCTCAGTCAAGGTGCACAATGTTCAAGGAAGCACCAGGGCCAATTTTAGGATTTTACAACTAACAAGGCTAGGTAAATCAGGTGTTTGCAAAGAGTAGGTAGATGTTAGTCTCAAACATTAGGAACAAGGGATATATTGCAATATTTGCTTGGTCCTTAAACTAAGTGGACTATTAAGATCAAATGCCTAAGATCTTTTACTAATTCAATTACTCTACAATCTAACTTTGAGTAACAAGGAAAGTTCTGAATTAGCACAAAACACATGAATCAAGCAAATTAAGCTCATACTCACATGGCATTGACTACATTATTAACAAAAGTCTCTCAAATCATGCTTTTCATCTCAATTTATCCTCACTTATCAGAACAAATATTGTCACACACCTAAACATGCATGGTTTCTATCTAAACTACTAATCAAAATTTTTGATGGCTATCATTTTTTACATAAAACACAAAAACATGCTATATGCCACAAGTATTAGTACTATATGCTAAAAATACTACCTAAACATCCTAAACGTGCCGGTTCAACAGAAAATAAATATCCATGGGGAAAAAGAACACTGGTAAGAAAACACAAGATAAAAAATTGGGGTAGTTATGGACCCAAGCTACTCAGACTTCACTGAGGCAAAAAATTACCCACACCCTACCGAAAAAGATATGCATTGTCCCTAATGCACATAGTCAAAAATAAAATAAAATATAAGGGGTCAAAAATCATACCTGGGAGCCTAAGCGCCAGTATGTGGCTGAGTCTGACCACCCTCATCCTGTGGGGTAGTCTTCTCACTAGTAGCACTCTCTCCGGAAGGGCCAACAACCCTCATGCTCTCACGTTCTTGAGCCTGTCGTCTCTCTTCCTCCTGTCTCGACTTTCTCAAGAAACGTTCGAGCTCCTGCTTCTCTATAAGCCCTGAATATGAGCATATGACATCTGGATCATCATCCTCTGTGCAGGGGCTCTTCCCGTGGGAAGACTGGGTAGGCTCGTCAGAAGCAAAAAGATCTACCACTGGCACCTTGGGTGAGGACTCTAGAAATGTCACCAGTGTTGCTAGTGCTGCTGTGATATCCACCCGGAGCTGCTGGATCTCCATTTGAAGGGTTGTCAAGTCTGACAGTCGGGCCACGCTCAAGCTCTACTGTACCTTCACCTCGAAAGCATCAATGCAGGCATCCATGATAGAGAGATGGTCCTAAATAGTAGTGACTGTGAATGCCTGCATGCAACCCTCTGAGTTTGAAATGGCCTGGCAAACCCATGGCCTAATTAGCTAAACAAGTTGAGTCAATTGTGACTCAGCATGAGATAACCTCTGCGCCATGGTTTGTATAGAGATGGCAGACACGTAAACTATGCTCGCGGAAGTAGCCTAAGATGTCGTGGCCTATGGTGCAGGAATAGAAGTAGTAGGCCCCCTCTCCTCATCTGCCTCAAGCTGCGGGGGCCTCACCTCAGTAGTAGCAGTAGTGGCAGTGGTAGTTTGAACCCTCAGGAAATGGCATTGGGGTGAACATCTCAGGCATAAAAGCAAGCTATGCTCGCTGGAGTGCCATCGGGTTCTCTTCAACCTTGATCAGGCTGGGATCCAAGGTATGCTAGGCCTCAATCAACTGGTCTAGCTAGTGTAAACTCTCCACCCTTGACTCTATATGGAGCTTTTATATCAAGCAAGGGAATGGGATAGAGGTATACCTCTTCAGGGTGGCCTCGTGAACCTACTCGGCCATAAGACGAGCCTAATTGATATCATAACCAGCCAAGATGCTGGAAACCAGTACTGCATGCTCTGATATCAATGTTTTATAGGCAAGAGTAGGCCAGATGAGTGATCGAACAACCACCCACCAAAACTTAGTAGGGAAATTAAGAGAAGCCTTAACAATAGGCTCCGAGTGTGTGGCGACCCAGGCAGGTTCTGGACCCTGCTCAGCAATATAAGCAGCTACTCATCTCATCAAGCTAGCTCTGCACTCTGGATCTCTCATCACAAGTAGGTCCCTAGTCTACCCCACTTTATAGTCAAACTTTGCGGTGAATCTAGGGCAGGGAACTCTAGTCCAAAAAGCATCCAGCGGATGGTGGTCTCCGATATATCCACCTGTGGGTCCCTCACTCTTGGCTCTGTCAGTCTGGGTTGAGTGAGGGGCTTCTTCCACTTGGGAAGCTTGCTTTGAATAGTGGTCACAAAGGAAGCATAGAACTCCCTAACCATAGTCGGAGAGTATCATGTAAGAGATCTGGTCAGCCACTGAAGCCCATATCTGGTCATCGTGTCCTGGAGACTGGGACACAATTAAGTCTGTCTAAGATGACTCTGGGATCTTCATAAATGGAGTAGGTTGGCTTTCCCCACTCTGTCTGCAACACGTCCTCAACATAAATGTTTTGTATGACCATAATACACCACCAACTAGTAAGAGGGTTAGGTGGTGATGAACGAGGTAATGCAGAGAACCCGGTTTCTGATCCGTCCCTAGCTGCCTCAGAGCTGGAATCCTCTATGGATGGAGTCCTATGGGGTGAATATCTCTTCTTGTTACCTCCCCCATCAGACTAAGGAGTGTGGATGACAAGAGCCTGAGTGTGCCTATCCCTGGCAGCAGCCCTAGTCTGTGTTCTATCCGCCTTTGATTCTGATTTGACTAGGAGGTCCTCTAGTGATCCACTGAAGGTCGGGATCTGCTCATCCCTCGAAGACTCATCTCTGAGCCTCTTCTTTAAGGCCCTGATCTTATCACGTCTAGCCTTCGAGCCTATAGTACCTGAAACATAAACATATATGTACCTTGGATAACTCCATAAATCAAAAATTGAAATGCAAAAATAATTCAAATTAAGTTGCAGAAGGGTGTACGAAAGCATCTTTATGGGCCATAGTTGGTACTACGAACTGTAAAGAGCTTTCGTAAAATAGTGGTCCAAACAATTTTTGTCACTGGAGAAGTTTACTAGAATAGGTACGACTCGTAAAAAGGTTTACGAGTTGTAGATCGAGTCATAGAGGATTCCAGTGCTTAAATTTATTCCAGGAAATGATCTACGAGACCTGTTTACAAATCGTAAAGTGCTCTATGACTCATAGAAGGTCTCATCTAATGGATACTTAGAAACTTCAAGTTTTTTAGAATCTTGTATGAGGGGCAATTATGACTCATGGAATGATCCACGGGCCGTAAAAGACACTCGTAGACAAGAAAACTCAATTACCTGAGTTTCAAAGCCCTTCATAATGGACCCTATATGATTTTTTCAACATTTACTCCACCAGCATCAAAGCAAAACTCACACATCTACATGATTCTCTTACCACAAATGATAACCCAACATGCATTCAATGTATATACCCCATTGAAAATAAATAGACATGTTTCCTATACTATTCCGACAACATATGAACAAACTCTTAACAGAATTATGTTCCTATGTCATCCCTCACCAATTCACACACAAACTCAATTCATCACACGTGGTGGTTGATTTAGTAAGTGCCAAACATACTATTCAAAACATATAATCAAGACAACAATATCTAATTCCGAACTTAGACAATTATATAAACATGGGCAACCATATTTCAAATTTCACACATAGGTTTTGTGTCTAAACTAGCATTCCCAACGTATTTTCCAATTCAATCACACAAACATAGGCAAATTAAAGGTTTTTAACCAACTGAAAACTTACCAAGTTATGTGATTAACTTGTAGAAAATGAAGGAGGTGAAGAGACACTAAACCCTAAGTCGTCGGAAATTAACATTGGAAAATAAGGATACAACTGCCTTAGGTGGTTGGAATTTCAAGGGGTAGGGTTGGTTGGGTATATTACTAAATTAGGTCTGAAATGGGATTACAATAATTTAACCCTATTATTTGTACCTTGATCGGGTTAACTAAAATTTGACGGGCCTGGACTCTATAAAACCTCAAATACGAGCCATAGAGTATTTTACGACTCGTGAATTGTGGTTTCATAGAACATCCAAAGCCTAGATTTTAGGAATGGATTTTACATACTAGTCTACTAGTCGCAAAGTTACTTATGACTCGTAGAGTTGGTCATAGAAACCTCTCCACTTAGAAAAATTTCAGGAAACTTACCTGGGGTCTGCGACCCCCATTCTCCACCCATAGTTTTATCTATATATCATAAAGTTGACTCGTGGATTGGAGTGCACAACTCTTTGCTCACTGGAAATGTCTACAAGATGGTATACAGGTCATAAAGTGTTATATGGCCTGTAGAACCAATCGTAGAGACACTTCTTGATGCTCTTCTCAGCCAAAAATGGCTGACTTAGCCCTGTACCTACATATTCTTCATAGAACACACTATTAACCTGTACGCAACCTGCCCAATGTCAAAATTTATGATCAAAATACAAGAAAATAAACTACCTATGAGTCAAAACTGAAAATAAACCTACAACTATCGTATTACATCAAAAACCTTGGGTTGCATCCCAAGTAGCGCTTGATTTATTATCGTGGCACGACTTGAAAAAATTGGTTACTCAGACTTCACCAATTACCTAGACTTCATTCTTCAGATCATCTGGCCGCTTCATGTACTAACAGGTATTAAAGACAACCAATTTGTCGTTCAATCTGAACCTGGGTTGACCGGCTTCAATATCCAGTAATGCTTGTCTAGTGGCTAGGAACAATCTTTCCAAGATGATTGGGATGTCAAAGTCGACTTCGCAATCTAGGATCACAAAGTTTGCGAGGAATGTAAAATTTTCAACTTTAACTAGCATGTCATATAGTATCTCGACAGGCTTCTTCACAGTGCGATCGGCCATCAAGAGCTGCATGCTCGTCGGAACAGAGGCTCGTAATACTAGCTTCTTAAACAAGGGGCATCAAATTAATGCTAACACCTAGATCACATAGCATCCTTGCAAACTCCTCATCTCCAATGGTGCAGGGTATGGTTAAAGCAACAGGATTGTCTCACTTTTGAATCAAAGACCTTGTAGCAATAGCACTGCAACACTGAAGCTCTTGGGAGAGGTCCTAACTCACAGTGTTCTTTTTAGTAACTAGGTCCTTCATGTACTTCGCATATCCTGACAACTTCTCCAATACCTTAATGAGAGGAATATTGATTGAGAGTTGTTTCAGCAAGGAGAGAAAGTGCTCGAACTTGCGTTCCTACTCCCTTTTTGGATTTTCTAAGGGAAGAGAGCAGGAGGCCTAGGAAGGGCTTCAACTTTTGTGGCGCATCAGCAACTTCACTCACCCTATCCTTGCCACGATCATTTCCCACATCTGCATCCTTGGCAGCATTTATCTCCTCTCAAACATCATTCTCATCAACTAGCATGAGAGGATCAATGGTGCTCTTGCCACCCCAAGTAATAACCACCATACATTGCTCTTCATATTTAGGATTCTAAATGGTGTTGCTAGCCAGTGTACCCCTTTGATGCTGATTTAGTTGAGTCAATAGGTGACCAAACATTTGCTCAAGCTGTTTGATAGCCACAGAATGAGACTCAATTTTTTGATTGATGTTGGAAATCTCATATTTCATACCCTTCATAGTCTCATCCTATGTCTCAGCTTTCTTCAACAGGTGGTAAAACATCTCCTCAATTCTTGAACTACTTACACCTGCACCGCAGTTATGTGGTGGCACATAGGGGTCATTTTTGAAGCCATCTCTGTGACCCCAATCTGCATCTCTCTGGACCCCTGTTCCTATCATAATATCCTTCGCGGTTGTCCCTGTAAGCTCCATCTCTGTTGAAGTTCTGACCTTGGTTTCTTTGACCTTATCACCAATAGTCCTGATTGGACCCTTGGGTGTTAGTCTAGAAACCCCCCGTTTGATCAGCAACAAAACACGTGTCCTTGTTAATGCTAATCCATTTTGAATGATGACAAATTTCAGGAAAACCACAAAAGGAAGCAATCCGGTCTAAAGCTAACGAAAATCAAGCTAAAAGGAACAGTTAAAGATGGAAACTAGTCAAAAGAGCTCCTTACGGAAAATCATATCAGATGGAGGAAATCAAGCGAAGAAATGAATCACAGAAGATAAGGCTCCAAGAAAAGATCTGCATAAGATTCTAAAATCAATGAAAGATCAAGCAAATCAATCAGGACCACAACAAAAATACAATCAAGAAAAAATGAAATTCTGCACATTGAGAAGATCTAGCAAGCAAAGAAGAATCAATAACATGACTGTAAAATCTGAACGTTGGATAAAATCAACATGATTGACAGATTGCCCTTCCTTAAAAGCCTTAGCCTTATTCTTGGAATGAGGAATCATCACTGCCTTTATCAAAGGGTCAAAACCCTTGGGGTGCCATCTCTTTTATATAAGGAGGCATCCAGATATCTCATCAACATATAAACCTACTGTAATTCAAGCCTTCTTCATACATTTCATCTTTAAAAAATCATTGTAATCTTTAGTCTTTTTTTTCAGTGTAAGAAAAAGAAAGAAACATTGAAAAGAGAGGTCTGTATCAACAGAAAACCAAGAAAAAGACAAAACAAAAGAGAGAAAAATATTCTGAGTTTTAGTTTCCACTATTTGTAGCCTTAAACTCCATTAAAGACTTAAAGAGATATCCCTTGCAACCCAAAGGGACTGGACCTAGGATTCACATTGAATCTGAACCTGTATAAAAACATCTGGGATTGAAATTTCCTTTTACGCACTGCATATTTTTTTTTGCCTTAATTAGTTGACTATTTGGTATACTAGTTGACTATCTGAATATAGGCTTAAGTTAAGAAAAAGGAAGAAAATTCAATTCACCCCCCACTCTTGCACTTTAGATTGGTATCTGAGTCTGGTCTCACTTATTTTTCTGTCTAACCAATGGTGAGAAAAAAATCATGGTAAATCAAAATCAAACCATTAGAACACTATTTCAAGAGGGAACTTCTCAAACCAAACCTCCCTATTTCAATGGAAAGCATTTCTCTCACTGGAAAATCAGAATGGAGACCTTCATCAAGTCCTATGATGTCAAGGTTTGGAGGGTCATCAAACTTGGTGATATTTCTAGTCCTATTGCGAAACTTGAAAATGGAAATTCATCAACCACTGAAGGAAGTCAGACTACTATTATTCCTAGTCTGGAAAACTATGCTGATGAACAAGTGGAGATCATCTAGATCAATTCAAAAGCTAAGAATGTTCTATAAAATACAATCAATGGCGAAGAATATGAGAAAATTTCCAGCTGGGAAACTGCTAAAGAAATATGGGACAAACTGCAAGTCACCTATGAAAGAACTAACAAAGTAAAGAAACTATTATCATTCTCCTTGTCTATGAGTATGAACTTTTTCAAATGAAAGAAGGAGCATCTGTTGAAAGTATGTTTGCACGACTAAGCAAGATCATTGGAAAACTCAAAGCTGTAGGAAAGGAATATGCTCCCATAGAGCACATAATGAGAGTTCTGAGAAGTATACCTCCTCAATGTCATGCCAAGGTTGTTGCACTCAAAAGTATGGATCTAAAGAACCTAACATATAATAAGATTCGAGGAGATCTCATTGCCTTTGAGAAGACACATCTGAACAAAAAGGGCAAAGAAGATGAGAAGAAGAAATCTGTTGCTTTCAAAGCAACTGATGATAATCAGGATGATGAAGATAAATTCAATGAGAATGAAATTGTACTAATCACGAGATCTGTCATGGAAACATTTTGGGGCAACAGAAAGCAAAGAAGAGGTAAGACAAATATCTCTAGAAATAAACAAATTGCTAACTATAATCGAAATGATGGTAGGTGCTATGATTGCGGCAAGCTTGGACACATTGAATGTCTTGAAACTAAGAAAAGGCATCCTCAAAACTATGGAAGAAAAAAATCTCTTAGCAGATGGAGTGATGAAGACACATCTGAGTATGATCAAGATGACAATGGAAATGTGTGCTTCATAGCCATTGGAGAATCATGCCTGGTAAAACCAGACTTTTGTATAAATTGCAATAATTTAAGAGCTTTACTGGACAGACTTGAAAAAGATCTTTGGAAAATCTGAGAACCATTCGAGATGAAAAGAGAGCTTTTGAAATTCAACTCGAAGTTTGTTCTGTTGAAAGAGATATTTTTATGAAGAAATTTTTAAATTAAAAAACCTTTTAAAAAAATCTCAAAAGTGTTCTAGTTCTAATAAAGAAATTAAGTCATCTGGCTCAGACCAGTTGACTCATTCTCAAAGTGAATATTATAGTCTGCCCGGATCTGATGAAACTAGTAAAGGCTCTTGTTATTATTGTAGTAAATGTCATCATTCCAATTCAAAGTGCAAATATCGTCTCTCCAAATCCACCAACCTGGTTTGGAGAGTCGAAAATAACCCTAACAAAAAAGGACCCAAAACTCATTGGGTACCTAAAAACAGGTAATCTTATTTCGTAGGAACTCCGTATGAAATCAAAAGGCAAATGGTATCTTGACAGTGGATGTTCAAATCATATGACAAGCAACCAATATTTGTTCAAAACTGTTCCTGAATTTAGGGGTGGGAAACTTCGGTTTGGTGACAATTCAACTGAAACTATTATTGGTATTGGAACTATCTCTTTTAATGAAACCTATGAAATTACTAATGTGTATCTTGTGAAAGGATTAAGGTACAATTTGCTAAGGATTAGTCAACTAAGTGATGCTGACCTTAAAGTAAAATTTAAGAAAACTGGATGCATTATTGAGGATGTTTCAGGAAAGGTTATTCTCCTAGGAAGCAGGGCCAAAAATGTTTGCATTTTGGACTTTGTCAAAGAATAACTGCGCATTTGTTTGGCTTTCATTTCTGAAGATCATTGGATATGGCATAAGAAACTTGACCATACTAGCATGAGGTTAATCAAAAAGCTTGCAAAATTGGAACTGGTGATTGGACTCCCAAAGCTAGACTACATAAAGGATCACATCTGTGATACTTGCCAAATGGGTAAGCAAACAATGAACTCTTTCCAATTTAAAGATATTGTTTCCACTACAAAAGCTCTTCAAATTCTTCACATAGATCTATTTGGTCCAACTAGAATCGCAAGCATTAGTCGTAAGAGGTATGCTTTTGTTATTATAGACGACTACTCTCATTTTACTTGGGTTATGTTTTTAGCTAACAAAGATGTTACCTTAAGAAGTTTTGCGTTCTTTTGTAAGAAAGTAAATTGAGAGAAAGAGAGAGGTTGTGCGATTTTAATTTTTTCTTGATATCTCCGCTTCGTTCAATCGATCTATAAGGTTGTGGAAACCCTCGTTATTGTCCCGGCCGATGCCATGAAAAGGTGACTTCACATTTCCCTCTTCTTGCAAGAAGACAATTTGATTACCGTTAGATCTATTTTTCCGAAAAAGATCAAGAAGCGCCAAGATTAACACCAAGATTAGTTTGTCGTTGTTTTGCTGAAACTTCCCTGCAAGCAGATTCTGACGAAACGTCATCGTCTAGTTGGAAAGTTCTCCGACATATTTCACATTTTCATCGATTTTCAGATTGATCTGACCCCGTCACCGTGACCCACCAGGTTCTATCTATCTATCTTTGTTATCAGTCGTTTGTGGTTGTGGTGTTGATATTTGCGTGTGGTTTTTCTTTAGTTTATTGTATTTATCTTGCTATAATTGCTTGCTAGTTTGTAGCATAATTTGTCATATTTCACTCTTGCAAATTGATTGCTAGGTCTCGGCGGCTTCTAATAGATTCTGGCAACATTCAGTCATTTTTGCAGACTGATTTTTTCTCCTAGATTCATTTATTTTATTCTATTGAGTTATTGTTTTCTCCCTGCTCTTTGTTTCTTTGCTTCGCTGCATTGATCAATTGCTTACAATTGCTTGTTAAAAGCATTTTTCAATAATTTTACTGCAGCTGTATAGTGTGTATATTGTTGTATATTGTTGTTACATATTATGTATTTGGTATATATTTTTGTTGTATATTGCTGTATTTTGTTATATATTATTGTATGTTGCTATATATTGTTGTCGTATATTGTTGTATACTTGTTGATTAGTAGTTTTTCTTGTTGTTTACTTGTATATTGGCTAGATTGCTATAGATTGCTGCATACTGCAGTAGATTGTTGCAATTTTTGCGTATATTTGTGTTTATCTCCATATATTGCCGTGATATACTGTTGTGTATTGAGGAATATTGTTGTACCTTTTGTAGTTGTTGCTGCTTAGCGAGTTAATAGTTTTAGTTAGTGGCGTCAAGATCTCATGCTAGATTAGGGTCATGTCATCAGTTGGGGTCAGGGGTGCGAGGTAAGGGGAGTGAGAGGGGCACAAGTCTATTCAAGTTAAGGATAGCATCGTTGAATATAGGGTCTTTAACAGGGAAGTCCATAGAATTAGTAAAAAGTTTTAGAAGGAGGCATATTAATATAGCGTGTGTCCAAGAGACTAGGTGGGCAGGTACGAAAGCCTGGGACGTGGATAGGTTTAAGCTGTGGTACTCAGGTGGTTCTGGGGATAGAAATGGTGTAGGAATATTGGTAGACGAGATTCTTAGGGATTACGTGGTCGAGGTTAGGAGGATTAATGATAGGATGATGTTTATCAAACTCGTGGTGGGAGGACATGTTGTGAATGTTGTTAGTGCTTATGCGCCCCAAGTATGTCTTGATGGGGAAGTCAAAAGGAGCTGTTGGGAGGATCTGGATGAGGTTGTGCGAGGTATACTGGTGACAGAAAAAATCTTTATTGGAGGTGACTTTAATGGGCATATCGGGGCATCTAATAGTGGTTTTGTAGATGTGCATGGAGGCTTTGGTTTTGGTGTGAGGAATAAAAGTAGGACGTCTCTCTTGGATTTTGCCAAAGCATTTGAGTTAGTGATTGCTAACTCGTGTTTCCCGAAGAGGGAAAACCAC